>SJYC01021132.1:0-31667 GCA_006408675.1 Madoqua kirkii
TAATGGACTGAATCAAAATGACTCTAAAATTCATATGCAAAACAGAGATCCAGAGATAATCAAAACAAATAAGAAAGATAAGAACGTATTATGAGAACTTACTTATTAAAACAATATATTACTGATACAGTTTAAGTCAAATAGATTAAAACTCAGGAGGGGGTAAAAAAGTATTTCTAATAAGCGAGATAGGGATAATTGAATACCATCTAAAACATAACATTAAATCAGTTTCTCATATAGACAAAAATAAATTCCTGATGTATAGAAATTTTTAAAGTTTTTTGGGGGAAATGTAAGATGACCTTGAAGTAGGAAAAGAAGGACTACGCTAAGTCCCTAAGTCAGGTCGCTGAATACAATTGAACAAAGATCAGCACGCCTATATGAGCACATCACCAGGGGGAACGCAAAACCTCCCTGGTAGTCAGAGAAATGCAGGTTAACACTCTCCCCACAGTTCTGCTGCTGAATATATACCCCAGCGAAAACTCTAAACAGACACCTCAGGAGGCAACCCTGGAACTGAGCCGCCAAGGAGGCCTAAGTGTCCGTGTAAATGCGAGCAGACGCGGGCACTGTGGTTTCCCTGCAGGGGAATTCAAGCAGCAGAAACAAAGGATGAATTAGCTCATCAGGTATCAATATGGTTAAACCTTAAAAGCCATGCGGAGTTAAGAAGGGGAGGGCAGCATAAAATGTACTGCATGAGAGCATTTCCTTACTTCTTGATGACTCATGATGTTATACACGTATTATGAAACACCAACATCCAGATGAATTTTTAAAACTGTGGGATATTTACACAGAATCGATGACAGAGACTTCCTGTCTTTGAGCAGGAAGGAGAGGGATGGATTTATGCAGGAAAAACAAAAGTAACTTCAGCTTTTAGCTGCAATTTTCTATTTCTTTTGTGTTAAAGAATTCTGAAGCAAAAGTGGCAAATGTTAATCATATGAGATAATAGGTAACTCTCTTCCTGATTATTAAATCTTTCACCTCCCCCAAATACACTTAATGAAGGAAGGTATTACATACTAAATGGGAGGAAAAAAAATCAAACGTCTATTTTCCTTTTCTCACAAATGCACACAGGTATTTAAGTATTTCTATGAGGCATCTGGGAGTTAACAATATAAATTCATTTATTAAGAAGTGTTTTACATCATAATTAATAAGGCAGTGTACAAAACATCATTGTATCAACTCTTAATTACTTATGAGTGTTGGTATAAATTTTCAGATTATCTTTCTTCTGGATCTGCAATATCCATCAGAGAACTTAAATCTTTATAATCATTTTAATAAAGTTCTAAGAGGGAAAGATAAAACTAGTAAGTGGATATTGGGGTCTGAATCAGATTTATTTACACATTCAGTCTCTGCTTCAGCTTCAGGTCTTGCTTTGTAGTTTGTGTCTAAAATAAGGACAGATAAACATTACAGAAACAGAGAATGAGATGCTACTTAGGATTCACAAGTGATTAAATATAACAATAGGATCAGATGTTTCCTGTGCAAATTAATTTCCAATTTTGTTATCAAAATAATGGTGAAAAATATTTAATTTCTAGACGTTGTTCTCCTTACTTCATTTTCTCATTACCCAGTTTACCAATTAGATGATTAATTTATTTTGGTCTCAAAAATCCTGTGTGTGTGTGCACCTGTGGGTGATTCATGTCGATATATGGCAAAAACCCACCACAATATTGTAAAGAAATTATTATCCAATTAAAATTAATTAAAAAAATTTTGTCTGTGTGCATGCTAAGTCGCTTCAGTCGTGTCCGACTCTTTGCAGCCGTATGGACTGTAGCCCACCAGGCTCCTCTGTCCATGGAATTCTCTAGGCAAGAATACGGGAGTAAGCATTAAACATTCTTCTCACTGAGATTCCTTGAGTATAAAGGGACAGATGTGTGTGGTTAAATTAAAAAGTATTTAATTTTGATATTCTTCTGCTTCTTGGTCACACAGCCCCGCCAAGCCTTGCCCTGCGCTACTGAGATTTAACGCAGATCAGCTAGTGGACGGTCCCAAAGAGGAAAAGTATTTTAGCCTGGAGGGAGGTGACAGTGACAGGAATTCCATTACAGATTTGGCAGGCACGGGCGGGGGTGGGGAGGGGGCAAGCAGATATCAGACAAAGCGTGTTGCTTCTTTTCAATAGAATTTGTCTGCAACCTCTGACTCAGGAAAGAGGAAATACTGCCCACCTTAACACTTCCTGTTGGAGAGAATGATGGCAGATCCTGGGCTAAGACCAAGGTGGCCATCTCTGAGGAGGCAGCGCGGGACGGCCGTGTGGATGCTCCGAGGCCCTTTGGGGAGTTTCAAGGCCCAATAGTGAGCGATTACAGCCGCCTGGGATGTAACCAGTGGATGTGGCCACTGGAGGAGATTAACCCTCAAATTTTAAACTCAAAGAAGTAAGGTGACCAGACTGACTTCCTTGCTAAAGAGGAGACAAATGACACTTTTGTAGGAACCATCTCTAACTCTTGATGGCTACATTCTAGTCCTGAAGTGAAGTGGCTCAGTGGTGCGACTCTTGGCAACCCATGGACTGTCGCCCACCAGGCTCCTCTGTCCATGGGATTTTCCAGGCAGGAGTCCTGGAGGGAGTTGCCATTTCATAGACATTTATTTAAGAAATCTTTTTTTTAAACAACTTAAGAAAAATAAATAACCATACACACACACACACATACACACAGACACACACACACAGACACACACACACAGACACACACACACACACACACACACACAAGTCCGTGTAAATGCGAGCAGACGCGGGCACTGTGGTTTCCCTGCAGGGGAATTCAAGCAGCAGAAACAAAGGATGAATTAGCTCATCAGGTATCAATATGGTTAAACCTTAAAAGCCATGCGGAGTTAAGAAGGGGAGGGCAGCATAAAATGTACTGCATGAGAGCATTTCCTTACTTCTTGATGACTCATGATGTTATACACGTATTATGAAACACCAACATCCAGATGAATTTTTAAAACTGTGGGATATTTACACAGAATCGATGACAGAGACTTCCTGTCTTTGAGCAGGAAGGAGAGGGATGGATTTATGCAGGAAAAACAAAAGTAACTTCAGCTTTTAGCTGCAATTTTCTATTTCTTTTGTGTTAAAGAATTCTGAAGCAAAAGTGGCAAATGTTAATCATATGAGATAATAGGTAACTCTCTTCCTGATTATTAAATCTTTCACCTCCCCCAAATACACTTAATGAAGGAAGGTATTACATACTAAATGGGAGGAAAAAAAATCAAACGTCTATTTTCCTTTTCTCACAAATGCACAGCAGGTATTTAAGTATTTCTATGAGGCATCTGGGAGTTAACAATATAAATTCATTTATTAAGAAGTGTTTTACATCATAATTAATAAGGCAGTGTACAAAACATCATTGTATCAACTCTTAATTACTTATGAGTGTTGGTATAAATTTTCAGATTATCTTTCTTCTGGATCTGCAATATCCATCAGAGAACTTAAATCTTTATAATCATTTTAATAAAGTTCTAAGAGGGAAAGATAAAACTAGTAAGTGGATATTGGGGTCTGAATCAGATTTATTTACACATTCAGTCTCTGCTTCAGCTTCAGGTCTTGCTTTGTAGTTTGTGTCTAAAATAAGGACAGATAAACATTACAGAAACAGAGAATGAGATGCTACTTAGGATTCACAAGTGATTAAATATAACAATAGGATCAGATGTTTCCTGTGCAAATTAATTTCCAATTTTGTTATCAAAATAATGGTGAAAAATATTTAATTTCTAGACGTTGTTCTCCTTACTTCATTTTCTCATTACCCAGTTTACCAATTAGATGATTAATTTATTTTGGTCTCAAAAATCCTGTGTGTGTGTGCACCTGTGGGTGATTCATGTCGATATATGGCAAAAACCCACCACAATATTGTAAAGAAATTATTATCCAATTAAAATTAATTAAAAAAATTTTGTCTGTGTGCATGCTAAGTCGCTTCAGTCGTGTCCGACTCTTTGCAGCCGTATGGACTGTAGCCCACCAGGCTCCTCTGTCCATGGAATTCTCTAGGCAAGAATACGGGAGTAAGCATTAAACATTCTTCTCACTGAGATTCCTTGAGTATAAAGGGACAGATGTGTGTGGTTAAATTAAAAAGTATTTAATTTTGATATTCTTCTGCTTCTTGGTCACACAGCCCCGCCAAGCCTTGCCCTGCGCTACTGAGATTTAACGCAGATCAGCTAGTGGACGGTCCCAAAGAGGAAAAGTATTTTAGCCTGGAGGGAGGTGACAGTGACAGGAATTCCATTACAGATTTGGCAGGCACGGGGCGGGGGTGGGGAGGGGGCAAGCAGATATCAGACAAAGCGTGTTGCTTCTTTTCAATAGAATTTGTCTGCAACCTCTGACTCAGGAAAGAGGAAATACTGCCCACCTTAACACTTCCTGTTGGAGAGAATGATGGCAGATCCTGGGCTAAGACCAAGGTGGCCATCTCTGAGGAGGCAGCGCGGGACGGCCGTGTGGATGCTCCGAGGCCCTTTGGGGAGTTTCAAGGCCCAATAGTGAGCGATTACAGCCGCCTGGGATGTAACCAGTGGATGTGGCCACTGGAGGAGATTAACCCTCAAATTTTAAACTCAAAGAAGTAAGGTGACCAGACTGACTTCCTTGCTAAAGAGGAGACAAATGACACTTTTGTAGGAACCATCTCTAACTCTTGATGCTACATTCTAGTCCTGAAGTGAAGTGGCTCAGTGGTGCGACTCTTGGCAACCCATGGACTGTCGCCCACCAGGCTCCTCTGTCCATGGGATTTTCCAGGCAGGAGTCCTGGAGGGAGTTGCCATTTCATAGACATTTATTTAAGAAATCTTTTTTTTAAACAACTTAAGAAAAATAAATAACCATACACACACACACACATACACACAGACACACACACACAGACACACACACATAGACACACACACACAGACACACACACACACACCTGATTTGAATTTTTAGACATTTGTATCCCGGGAAATAGGAAGAGATGATGCCGAAAGCATAACAAACCCAGCTGCACAGAAAGCTGAAACAACCTGTAGACAGAATTTGGAAACTGTCCTGAGACTCTGGGTAAAGCACTAACATTTGCAGGTGACGTATGCTAACACTATGGACATGAACTAGAATCTAGAAGACGTTTCTGATGGTTTGTCTGTAATGCAGAGGACAGGGCTCCATCTTCAGGGCCCGAGAGTTTCATAAACTAAGACACTGACTTCCTGTCCCTGATGGATGAGATCCTTGACTCAGTTATAGCTGCAAATCTAATCTACTGAAAATAATCTTAAAAAGACTAACATTCTTACCCTCATATTAGTATAGTAAAAATCACATCTATCAGGGGGTAGCTCAGTGTACGTTTTTAACAATCACAGATTATATCTAAAACTGCAAAGTCAATTTTCTAATTTAAAAAGAGTCAACAACAAAATCATTAAAACAAGTTACTTGACTTAAAAATCCTCAAAAACTAGCAGGAGTCTATGAACCACACTGGTGGCATTATCTCAGAATGTATTAATTCATTTAATCGAGACATTAAGAAGTTAATACAGTGCAGCGACATTGTTGGTGGTGGTTTTTTTTAAGAGGAGAGTCCCCCAAAATCACATGTGAAATTGTGCATTTATTCATTCATCCGATTCTCAAACTGGACTTTGACCTTCAATAAAGTCTATGCTATAACATTTCATAAGTACATTAAGTGCTATCTGGTTGCATCAATGAGAAAAAAATGGAAATCATAAAGAAAATTCATTATATCGTATCATGTATATTATATCATTTCAATATAATATACAGCAAAACAGTCAATTCTGTTTAAAAATCCTTGGAAATTCAACCAATGTGTATAGACACCACTGACTATTCACAACTAATACTATACACATGGAGTTCTCAGTAGAACAAAGCTAAGAAGAATTCCCAAATGAAAACTTCAGCCGTGAATCCACTTAGCCCAGTGAATTCACCTTGTCTTCATCTCAGAGCACGAAGGGAAAGCTCTGCTTTTACTCCAGTTCAAGGAGGCAATCTCCAGAGCAGCCACACAGCATCCAGAACCCTGACCTGGGTTGTTTCTAAACCAGCCATTAGAGTTCCTCAAGGCTATCCTTACTCTTTCCCCATTTGAAACACTTGCTGCCTCTAGGAAAGACAGACAACGCTGTGAAGAAGTGCCGCTTTTCTGAATACGGAACTCACACTGTTTGCTACAGTCTCACGAGCACAGATTCGCTGCCCGATGCATCTCATGTGGTCAGATGTGGAGAGGACCGTGCCCGCACAATGCCCGACAGGACCGTAAATCCACGTCCCTCTGCCCTTCCGTCTCAGTCCAGAGAGTGAGTGCTGGTTGTGAGGCGCCAGGACCCACTGTTAACATCACCACCCTTTACAGCGACTCACCCAGACTGCTGGGGACCACATGTGCCACGTGGCAATGCAGTGATGCAAATCTCTCTGGAGACCCAGGACATTCCATGCTGACTTACAAAGCACTTTCTTATAAGTTGAAACCTATGAATTTAAAAGTGAAAGTGTGAGTCGCTCAGTCGCATCCGACTCTTTGCGACCTCGTGGACTGTAGCTCTCCGGGCTCCTCGGTCCACGGGATTCTCCAGGCCAGGATACCGGAGTGGGTTGCCATTCCCTTCTCCAGGGGGACCTTCCTGACTCAGGGACTGAACCCACATCTCCGGAGTCTCCGGCACTGCAGGCGGGTTCTTTGCCTGCTGAGCCACTGGAAAAGACCCTATTGCTGGGAAAGAGTGAGGGCAAGAGGAGAAAGGGACGACAGAGAAAGACATGGTTGGATGGCATCACCAACTGGATGGACATGAGTTTGAGCAAACTCCAGGAGATAGTGAGGGACAGGGAAGCCTGGTGTGCTGCAGTTCATGGGGTCACAGAGTTGAGCATGACTTAGTGACTGAACAACAATGAATTTAGAAATGAGATAAGATACCTCCTGATAATTTCAAGAATTAAATCACTGTATTGATGTGTGGCTTTTAAAACAAACAAGAAAAATACTTAAAGAAAATAATTTCAATCTCTTTAAAACAGTCCAGCTTTTCTCACAGGTATACCTATTCCATACTTCTTCCTGTGTCTTCTCTCTCCATGATCAACCTAAATCTACAGATAGAAAGACAAGGGCTCTGGACAGTTCCTAGAACGGTGACCCGTGCCTCCCGACAAGAGACAGGATCACTTTGATGTTTCAAGCCCCGGGCCTTCATCCCAATTTGACCTCAGCCACCTGTCCCCCAGTGCTCACAGGGTTGGCATTTCAGAGATCCCAAGTTTCCCCCTCGTCCAATGCTTCCTCCACCACGTGGCCAGTTTGTCTGTCTCCTCACTCACCTGTCCATGCAAGGGTACTCCATGACTTTTTTCTCAAAGGACCCCCACCACCAAGTGGGAAATGCCGTGGCTACAAAGCCTCATGGACTTTTATTTTTTCAACAATCAAAGCCCATAAACTGTGCTCTGGACCCTAGGTTGTACCCTGCAAACATGTCACAGACGTGTCAAGAGAGAAGAGAGGGAGGGGAGGGGTGTGGGCACTGATCAGCCATAATCCAGCATCGCTGCTTCCCTTAAACTCAGCCAGCAGTCACGCCTCGGATCCCAGCGGTGCGCATGAGGGGCGACGCTGCTCTTTCCACTACTCTCTCTTCTCACTCTTTCCCCATTTGAAACACCTGCTGCGTCTGGGAAAGATAAACACGTCCCACCTATGAGGAAGGGCCATTTTTCTGAAGATGACGCACTGCTTGCTACAGTCTCACGGGCGCAGATTCGCTGCATGCATTTTGATTTGTTTCTGTAGCTCAGTCGCTCAGTGGTGTCTGATTTTGCAAGCCCCTGCACTGCAGCCTGCCAGGCCCCTCTGTCCCTGGGATTCTCCAGGCAAGCATCCTGGAGGGGGGTGGCTGCTGTGCCCTCCTCCAGGGGATCTCCCTGAGCAGCCACATCCCTGTCCTTAAATTATTTCCTTCATTTGCTCTTCTCCAAACAAGCAAGATTGCAGAATCAACACAAAACAAGGAGGCTGGACTACACCTAGGGTTTCCACCACACCCTCCATCTGCCTGTTTTTCCCAAGCTCCACGCCTCCTCGGATGAACTAGGAAGCCTTTCCAGCCACGGCCCCCGAGCTGCGGCCGTGGGACCACCCTGCTGGGCCCGGAGGCACTGTGCTGACAGCCGCATGTGCCATCTATCTTATCCTCGGGTGATCCTTGAAACGGAGACGGCACTGGCACCCCACTCCAGGGCTCTCGCCTGGAGAATCCCAGGGACAGGGGAGCCTGGAGGGCTGCAGTCCACAGGGTCGCTAAGAGTTGGACACAACTGAGCGACTTCACTTTCACTTTTCACTTTCATGCATTGGAGAAGGCAATGGCACCCACTCCAGGGCTCTTGCCTGGAGAATCCCAGGGACGGGGGAGTCTGGAGGGCTGCAGTCCATGGGGTTGCACAGTCAGACGCGACTGAAACAACTTAGCAGCAGCAGATGCTTGAAACCAAGCAGAGTTCTCACCACCAGGCACTGACCGGAGGAGCCGGCTTGCAGAAACGAGAACTCAGGATGGAAAGGGGTCAGACTGAACTGGAGGGCCTAGTATCTGTCGGCATTTGGAGAGCTCGCCGAACTATGATTCACTGAAGTAATTAATCATAAATACTTACATGTTTATGTTTAGCTCAACTAAAATATCAAAAGAATGTAATATAAGCATCTTTAAGACTTCAAAGGTTCAGTGATAAACAAAAAAACTCCATATGTACGCTTGAAACTCGGTTTATTTACTGTCTTATAATCTGCATGCCAAATTGTGCTCTCCAAAAATGCAGATTCCAGATCACGCAGACACAAATGAATAAATGAATGAATGGATAGGGCACGTCTTCAGCGCTTCTCTACTGAGCCATCTCTAAACCTCACCTACTTATAACCTTCCATCTATCAATACTTCCTGTTAAGGCACTTCTACGGTAAAAAGGGGCTGTTCCACAGGTTATATTTCTCAGGTGTCCCCGTATATATAAACCACTGTATTCAGAACTCATGATGAAAATGAGTAAAAATAAACTAGAGGTTTTTATGTCTGAAGAAATTTCCCAAAGTTTCCACACCTTCTCTGCCTCCCCAGGGCTCTAACTTACAGGTGCCTCTGCAGTAGGCATGTTAATACGAAAACTCTGCTGACGATGTCGGTGCAGGAAAAAAAAAATACTTAAAATCTAACACTGATAATTCAACCCTGGATATGAAATGCAGACACTGGGAAATAGGTCCAATTATGGGAGATGCAAAAATGAGTTATCATTTGAACATTTTCAAGTTATTATTGTTCCTTACGCCTTAGGAAGAACCTGTATCTCATTTCATAATCACAAGGATAATAAACCTATTTGGAACTGAGGTAGAAAAAGTAGAATTTTTTAAAAATTTATAACCTTATTAATGTGCCTACTCTGCTATGATCCAGAAAACGAACTCAGCATTCTAGAAAAAAACACGTCATCCACCTAACTGTCACTTATTTTCTCTTCACAACTTGCTAGAGTACCTTATTTATTTTTATTCTCTCTTGCAACTTTACAAAAATTATATAGTGTGATAAATATGTCCTATTAATATAAAGCATGCCTGCCCATGTTAACCACAGGGAGATACAGATATATATAGATAATATAGATTTTTCTGACATAATTACAACATTTTTAGAAAGGTGAGGACTCATAAACAATAAAAGTCTGTCCCGAGTTTATCCAAGTTTTGAGACTTCTCTGTGGCTTAGGAAATGGCTCTGTAAATCTATAAGCTTTTCATGAACTTTAACGTATTAAACATACTGCAAAGACAACCTTTCTACACATTATACTTGTATTGAAACTCAGGTTTGTGTGAGTCGTGGGAGAAACAGAGAAGAAAAAAAAAGGGAGTTACGACTCAAATGAGAACACTGTCTTTTAGAGGTCAAACTTCTGATACATTAATTTATCTCTAGTTTTCCAACAATCCCTGTCCTTATTCATTCACTTAGTAAATAAACATAGAGCTAAGACTTACATCATAGATTTGCACACTGACACAGTAGCAGCACTCCCACTGAAAGGGAAATCGAGTGCTTTCCAAGGCTTATGTTTTCCTATGTGTGCAGTCAAAACTCCAGACTTTCTGTCAGTTTTTCCAACTGCATAATCTAAGTCTCTATAAGATTTAAACGGCAAATGGAACTTTCCTAAAAGTTTTACCTGCAGCAGGACTCAAAAACATTAAGGGTTTCGATGTCAGCTTCAGGAGAACAGTCAACAACTGCATACAAGACGCACCTGGGTGTCTTAGCCTACCAGTATTATCCTGTGAACCGCCTCCATATTTAAGGGGAAATCACAAAGTAACTGGTAGTAAGAAATAATGACACAACTCAGAGTCCTCACCACATCCAAGATCACGGATTAGCTGCTTAAATGCGGCGACCCTCAGGTCACAGACCCTAGGCGGAACACGCCGATGAGCGCCCTGGTCTTTTTTTAAGGCGTATAATTTAGTGAGAATTTTAGTATGCCTTTGTCCTTGGAATCTTCTGAGATGCCTGCGTGTGTTTAAGAACTTTCCCATTAATACCCGGCCGCGCTAATGTTTTCCGGGGACCCTCTGAAAGGAGCGGCTCTCAGGAGTTTGGTGAAGTCTGTATGGACAACAAAGAAACCCTCAGGACGCGGCATTCAAAGACCAGCAGCCGTGTAAAGACTCCTGGATGCCATTTCGCTTCCAGCGGCCTGCCCTGCCCAAGGTCATTATTGGTGATGAGAACACTAACAAAGCCTTCCGTTGACAAGGTGCCAAGGGGATCTATCGCTTTTAGATGATCAGACAGCCCCGAAAAGCTACTGCTTAAAGATGACTGAGGCCAGGAGTCAACGCGGTTACTACAGAGATGTTTCATCAAATAACCCCACCCCCTAAACAAGGAAGGAAACAGGACGGATGACCCAGCTGAAACACAGCATCCCATCTGGTCTGTAGACACATGGGCGTCTCAACAAATGGCAGGGCTTCAGATATGCTCCAACCGTCCTCTTCCCAGATGTACACATTTTTTCATACCTCTGTGTGCTCAAGAGGCCACGTATGTCTTCAGCCCAGAGAGAAGGCATTTGCGTCTCTATGCATAAGACATGATTGATTAGTTCACCCAGGGGGGTGGGCGTGTGGGGGAAGAGGGGCTCAAATCCCTTAAAAAGTCCCTGAAATCCTGAAAGTAGAATTCCTCCCTAAAATGAAATGTTTTAGTGACTCTGGACTAGGAAGCGTCTTTAAGAGCGCGCCTGGTTGAATCGCCCTGGCGGGAAGGATGCACGTGAGCAGGCGTCCACCACACCTACCTGCTGGGCTCCTCGTCACCGCGGAGGCAACAGTTCACCGCGTTCACCAGAAAGCTGAACAGACGGCTGTACAGGGACTTGGCCAGAAGATCCCGGTGAAACTCAGCCATCGCCACGGTGTGCCGCCGCGTGATCACCTCTCCTGGGAGAGCGAGGCGGGGAGAGTGAGTGAGCGCGAGGCTGCCCCTTGTTCAGACGCCAGCAGAGCTGGGCTGTCGACCCCTCCACATCCGCACACATCAGAAGATGCTGCCCACATACTCTGACTGTCAAACGCAGCCCCTGCTGGTCATTACAGAAACACACAGCGGTGATTTTGGGAAAAAAAATGGGGGAGGAGGAGCCCTCAAAACCAACAGAGGCAGGCCGGTGAGGCGATGAGCTACAGGGAGAGAGAGAAGGACGTCTGGGGAAGTCCCTGTCTGCATGCTGAGTGCAGGCCGACATCACAGGGACCGTCTCGGGAGTCGGATGGCATGCGCGAGGATCCACTCGTCAAGTCACGCCTGACTCTACGTGCAGCCTCGTGGACTGTAGCCCGGCAGGCTCCTCCGTCCATGGGATTTGCCAGGCAGGAATGCTGGAGTAGTTGCCATTTCCTTCTCCAGGGGATCTTCCCCACCCAGGGATCGAACCTGCACCTCTTGTGTCTTCCACGCTGGCACACTGGTTCTTCACCACTGAGCTACTTGGGAAGCCCAAGAGCTGGATGGCATCAGAGTCTAATTCCAAGCGTGCCATTTACTAGTGATTTGAGGCTCCAGTTTGTCTAGCCTCTTTGAATCTTAGCTTTCTCATTCACTAAAGTGGAAAGAGGAGGGGATGGTTAGATGGCATCACCAACTGGGTGGACATGAGTTTGAGCAAGCTCCAGGAGTTGGTGATGGACAGGGAGGCCTGGCGTGCTACAGTCCATGAGGTCGCAAAGAGTCGGACACGACTGAGCGACTGAACTGAAAATGGAAAGAGCTAAATCCATGCCTTAGCAGCGTGTGCCAACTAAAAAATCCAGTGCTCATAGCACCTGCTACAGCTCCCTTCAGTTCACAGGTGCCCGGAGGCAGCAGCTCGTGTTCTGTCTTATGAAGCGGAGGGGAAAGGGTGCTTGCCAAGGAGGAGGGCAGGCTGCTGCCACACACACAGACACAGCCGATGTTTTAATTGAACGAATCCTCTTGGATTGATGACTTTATGTCTAAAATGACCCACTACCTATAAAAAGGCAGCTCATCAGAATGGTCTCTCAAAAGTGTAGAGATGTTCACAAAGGTGAAAGGCAAAGTACAGAAAAGCTTACCCTTAAAATACTGGATGTCAGTGGTTAAAGCGGATGCCAGCTCATCCGGAGATACCTGTAGCATTCCAGCCACTGAAATCAAAGCGGCAATGAAGGCGTCAAGTTACACACATGCTGACAGTGAGAACATGGCACTTTATAGTTGAGAAGTGTACAGACCCCTCAGAATATGTGTGCATCAAAGAAACGGAACCATCACTGTAACGGGGAAAGCAACTAGAGAAACAGCTTGATTCAAACACCAAAGAGTTCCTGGGGCTCCGGCATTAGGCTGCTGCAGGATTCTCCCCTCCTCACCCTTACTAACGGCCCGGCATGCTTTTTTCCCCAATTCCTGGCTAAATCACCTAGATATGGGGTGAAGATAACGGTGGTCACCACAACCATCACTATATGGTTTTGAGGTTATTTTGAAAAAAAAAAAAAAAAGCTGGGATTGACTAACAGGGCCACTTCAAAGAAGAGAGGTTTTTTGGCAAAGTCTTTAAAGGGAAGTAATTATGTTCTGTTTGAATGTTTAGTTAATAACATGCCCTCTAAATGTACAGGGTAGAAGGGTGGGGTGGAGAATACTCAGAAGGATATAAATACGCCCAGTTACGTGCCACACCATCAACCCTGGTACTCAGGCGGGCGGCGTGGGGACGTCAACGCGCATCTTATTCATTCACATGACCAGAAAGACAAAAGAAGCAAGCGGATCTCTGTTTTCCCCACCACCCTCCCTGATTCCCAGTCTGGCAGAAAGTGGGGGTAGCCCCCTGACTTTTCTGTACTGTGTCTCCATCTACTGGCCAGCCTGGAGAACTGCACGTCAAGGCCTCGATGGTGCATGAGTCCCACTGACCTTGTTCCAGGAGCTGGAGGTCAGACACCAGCGCAGAGTCGGCCTCGGAGAGAGCGGTGAAGCCCACGTCCCCGAGGTGCAACACGGCTGCCAGAATCACGCACAGGTTCTCCACCTCCTACTCGGGTGGCCAACAGAGAAGATAAAGGGGGTTGCTTAGGAAGAAAAGATGCAGAGACCGATCCTTTGGAAAACCTCCAAGCAGGTTTAAAAAAATGACGGGCGGCTGTGATTTTTTTCCTACTCAGAATGTCCGCTAAGGGAACCACCAATCAATGGTGAAAAATGGGTACGCCCCAGTGAGGGCAAGCAACATTAACCTTAAAAATTCCCAATAAATTCCCGGTTTCCTAATTGGTAATTTGGGCGGAAAAGCTCTGGCTGGAGGGTTTTTTCTAAGAACAATTCTCATTTGCTTTATAGCATAGACTCGACACAGTGTGGTCCCTGTGCCATCCGTGAATTTCGTCCTGAACTTCCAGCTTTCAGGACAAGGTAGTTTTATTATTAACAGCTTTAAAATGAGCACATTGAGAAGGATAATCTGTTATTTTCAGGTATAATCCTCTATGACTGCAGCGTTAGTTAGACATATTTTTGGTAGCCTCCAAATCACAAATTAGGGCCTCAGATTTTATTGATCTGTGCCCGTCTGAATAACATTTTCCAAGCTCCTTAAGCTACCCGACGTCTCCCTCTCCCATTTTTTAAATAAATCCAGTATGACAGCTCCCTCCCCCGTTTTTAAATAAATCGAGTAACTCCTCATTAAATTTCCCAGTGCCCCGAAAGAGACACACTGCTGGACACAGACATGAAGACTTTGTTCCATCACCAAGGTTCTTGCAGGTCCGTGCCCAGATGGAGACAGAACGGTGAAAAGCAGCTCTCAGGTGAGTGATGGTGTGCTGACGCCAACAAGCCGCTCTGCGAGCAGGGGATGGCGGCGCGAGCCCCCACTCGTCTCGCCAGTGATGGGGGGCTAGGGTCGGGGGGCCACCTTCACAGTCGGAACCACACTCAGGAGCTCTGACTCAAGGGTCTTGCCAGCCCAGAAGCACCTTCCTCCCAGTCTAACTGGATCTTTTCCTGCCTGTCACCATCTCAGTCACAGCTGAGGATCAAGATGATCACTTGTCAGCCTTGGTTTAATCGCATGAATTTCTTTAACCAAAAAGCTTGTTAAATGCCCTGTTTGGCGCCTTGTGTGGAAGACATATTCTGTGTGTCCTGCCCTTGAGGATCAGTGATGGGTTTCTACAGGCCCATTTCCAAGGAGCCGATATTTGGTGGAATGATTCCTCACCCGCCTCTCTATCCCAGTTTCCTATAAGTGAGTAGAGACTGCAGACACAAATGGAGGAAGGGAAGAGAAGTAACAATAGCAAAAAAAAAACCAAACCAGTAGCAAATGCAAAGACCAAAGAGTACAAGTGGCAGGCGGCAGAGAGAGAGAAACACAGGGATGGGACAGACAGAGCCGCTTGGAACAAAGTGCCGTACGAGTGCACGTTCCTAGGATCCCAGGCCCTGAATGCGTGAGGCTGGAGTGGAGCCAAGGGCCCAGAGCCATCCACTGAGGGGGAGCCCCCGCCTCCCACCCCTCCCTTGCTGGCCCCTGCAACCACTTCCGCCCCTTGCTGCCCCATGAGCCAAGGGGAAAGACAGGGACCCAAATCAATCGATGTATATTGAGTTTTTTTTTTTTTTAATTACATCTGTCACTAAATCTTGGCTCATGACCTACAGGCATACCAGTTACCCATGCAATCTTATGGTGATTGCTAATGAGGAACTAGCTGTCATTTAAAGCGACCCCATACTGAATGTCAGGGACACAGAGATGATGGGTAGGGAAAGATTTGTGGGAATTTCCGAGGCCTTGGTGGCTCAGTGGTAAAGAATCTGCCTGCCAGGGCAGGAGATGTGGGTTCGATCTCTGGGCTGGAAAGATCCCCTAGAGGAGGAAATGGCCACCCACTCCAGAATTCTTGCCTGGAGAATCCCATGGGCAGGGGAGCCTAGGGGGCTGCAGTCCATGGGGTCCACAGAGTCGGACCCGGCTGAAATGGCTGAGCGCGCTTCACATCTCTTGTTCTCTAGACCCGTGGTATTCAGTTCAGTGAACAGTAACCACGCAAGACAATGTCAGCTTAAATTGATCAGAATTTTTTTTTTAAGTTTTAAAAAGGTTAAAAATCCACATCCTCAGTCTACATCAGTCTCCTCTACTGTGCCCGGCAGCCCCACGTGGCCAGTGACTGCCATCCTGTAGGTGACACCTGGAACATTTCTGGGATCACGGAAATTTGCATTGCGTAGCAGAGGGCTTAAGCACTTTAATAGTATGTTTCAGCTTTGGAGGTATTTGATAATTCTTTAAGAATTTTTAAAAAAAAAAGCATAGTGTTCAAGAAGATAGTTTAATCGAGTGATCAGATTACTCTCCCAAGTGGGGCTTGGCAGCAGACAGCTCCTTCTGTCTGCCATTTTTCTCGACTCAGCCAGTGCGAAGTTCTTATCTGTTTTGCTCACCTGCTCCCTGTGGCAAAAGGTCTCAGCCGCCTTCTTGAAGACGGCAGCCCATTGCCACGGTACCCTGGGACCCTGGGCATGTTTGCTCATGTCTGTCTCCCACTAGCATGCAAGCTCCACGAGGCAGAGGAATGTTTTTGAATGAATAACTTTTACAAACTAGCAGAGGGTTGATTTCCTCAGTGGAATATTTAACTGCATGACTCACCAAGTTGCTGAAGCCAATTACATTCAGCGCTTGTTTCAAAACAGCAAATTTCTCCCTGTTCAGGGAATGTTCTGCTGCTGACATATCTTCTCTGAGGGTCGGGTGCAAATACCTGTGAGGAGGAAAACCACACATTACGGCCTGGCTCGTCAGCAGACCCCAGCGGTGGAGTCGCTCCAGCCCTGTCTGGTCTCCAGAATAATGGACATCGTGTCCCTGTGTTATTTATACGGCTTTAGTCCATAAGAGCACATGCTGTTTGCGGAAGGAAGAAAGGAAGGTTCTTCTTGTACCGGAACGTATTTACACTGTTTTCCTTGGTTCTCACTTGAGTGGCTCCCCTCCTCGGAGAAGGTCAGGAGCACTTTGTGTCTTTCATATAGAAATCTAGCAGATTCTACCGCATGCTCTGTGATTCATATTTATCATCAAGATTTTAAATTGAGAGCAATCTACGATTTCTTCTAGTCAATATCCTTTAACTACAAGGTAGATGATTAATTTGTGGATTTATTTCTTTTGTTCAAAAAGCACAAAAAGGACAAAAGAAGTTGACACTGTTAGTCGCTCAGTCGTGTCTGACTCTTTGCGACCCCGTGGACTGTAGCCCGCCAGGCTCCTCTGTCCATGGGATTCTCCAGGCAAGAATACTGGAGTGGGCTGCCATGCCCTCCTCCAGGGCATCTTCCCGACCCAGGGATCAAACCCAGTCCTCCCACACTGCAGGCAGACTCTTCGCCGTCTCAGCCACCAGGGTAGCCCTAAGCACAAAGGAACTGCCTACTAAATGCACAGTACTAACACTTCAGGATACAAAGAGCTTATCCCTGGAGGCTCAAGAACAGAGTGTCCACAGGCAGAGACCAGAGAAAAGGCACGGCTGCGATGCAGGATGGAAGCAGAATAACAGAGAAGGCCTTGGCTTGTTTGGGGGAGTGCAGAGAGGGAACCGGGGGAACAGCCGGGGGCCAGGACGAGCCTTCGGTTTCAAGAGCTGACGTCCGAGTAAGGATCGCCCAGGCAAACCCGAGATCCAAGGTGATCCTCAGAATGAATGGCACCACGTGCAAAGGCCAGGGGCAGGATCATATGTGATGTGTGTATGTTGGAAACTTGCGTAGGTCCGCACAACTGGAGCCTCTGGCGAGAGGGGCGGAGGGTGATGAGGCCGGACAAGGAGCCGGAGCCCTGTGTGTCCTGCAGAAGAGTTTCCATGATGGTGTGGGAGTGAGGGCTGCCCCCGGGGTCTTGAAGCAAAGAAAGACTGGCGGTTCAGGAGGGATCTCCCCGCGGCCCAGTGAGGCGGCCTGGAATTAGCACTCAGCAGTTGCAGCAGTTCAGTCGCTCAGCCGTGTCTGACTCTGCGACCCCGTGGACTGCAGCCCGCCAGGCTCCTCTGTCCATGGGATTCTCCAGGCAAGAGTACTGGAGTGGGTTGCCATGCCCTCCTCCAGGGCATCTTCCCAACCTGGATCTCCTGCATTGCAGGCAGATTCGTTACCGACTGAGCTACGAGGAAGGCCTGGGGAGACCCGAGGCAGAGAAATGAGCGGGCAGGTCTAGGGAGAGACCGGCAGTGAAGCGGAGCAAAGGGGATGGAGGGGCAGGTGGGTGAGAGGAGCGCTGGCTGTTCACGGGGTCCCTGGCGGGTGGGGGAGAGGCATCAATGACGCTTTGTAAGCTCCGTCTGGGGAAGCAGGGTGGAGCGGGCCTCATTCAATCAGGGGGGCTTCTCAAGAGAAGGAGCGCGTTCTTGAGAGAGAAAGACAGAGTTTGTCATAGCTGTGTTTGTTCACTTTGAACTACTTGCTAGAAGTTCATATGGTGTTCCAAGAAATAATCGGCTCTAAGGATCTGAAATTCAGAAAAGTCCAGAAAATAAGCCCTGGAAGTCATCAACACAAAGATGACTAAAATCCCGGGAGTGGATGAGCGCCCTGGAAAGAAGACGCCCACATTTTACGGAGGAAGACAGAGCTGACGGAGAAGAGACTGCAGGGGCAAGGAGCAGGGGTGAAGGCAGGCCGGTGCAGACTCTGTCAGTGTGGACGAGGGGTCTGAAAGGCCTTCTTTGCCCTTGACCTTGGCTGGGATGGGGGCGGGGGGGTCAAAGTGAAACAGCCCACCGGATGGGGTGGGGAGTTGAGAGACCTCAGGAGGCTTTTACGGTGAGGCAGAAGCACGTTAAGACTAGAGGAAACGAAAAGACGGAGAAGGAGGTGGAGGAGGAAGGAGAGGGTCTGGACTCGGAGCTCCTCGGCCCAGTGGAAGGGCGCTGCCTTCCCCACATCTGGGTCGGGCGATGAATACCGTCCAGTCACCGGACATCTCGGGGTAGAGGGACCCCTGCTCATGGCCTCAGTTTCTCTAGGACGGAGCATAGTTGAGGTTTAGACGACGAGGGAACGTGGACTTGAGGACTGGACTGGAATCTAAGCCACTGGCTGTGGACGAGGGACCCTGTGGTCAAGCAGAGGGCTTCCCGGGGGCGCTAGTGGTAAAGAGCCCACCTGCCAGTGCGGGACACGCAGGAGAGGCGGGTTCGACCCCTGGGTCGGGAAGATCCCCTGAGGAGGGCATGGCGACCCACTCCAGTGTTCTTGCCTGGGAAACCCACGGACAGAGGAGCCTGGCGGGCTGCAGTTCATAGGGCCACAGAGAGTCAGATATGACTGGGGTGACTCAGCACGCATGGAGCCCATCAGGGAGACACGTGAGGTTTACTGAAGCAGCCGAGGGCCCCGGGGAGCTGCTGGCCAGCTTCAGCGGGGCTCTCTCTTTCTCTGAGGATAGGTGAGCTGGGGGTTGGGGCCTTGGACCAAAGGGAAAGGTCACAGGCACCCATGTTAGCAAGGGGTTGAGTTAGGATGGTCAGAGCCGTCTGGCCTAAAATTCACAAAATTCTAGTGACTTAAAGGTCTTAATGACAAGAAGCTGTAACCAGTCTTAACTCTTCCTGTTCTTGCAGAAGTTTTCCATCCATCTTTGCTGGGGTCACCTTTTCTTTTCTGCTTGTAACATAGGATAGAATTCCATTCAGAGTGGTTACTTGACATCTCCTGAAGAGCAGTTAGCTCTCATCAACATTAGAGAGTCAAAGATGCAAAACACCAGGGTTCCTTTCCACATTCTTACAAGTTAATCCGTTAATAAACGCCACCTATGGAGAATTCAAATGTTTCTTTAAACCTCAGCATCTCCCACTGTGTGTGTCTTTAAGGTGGGAATTTACGGCAGCTCTGACCTGCTCCACGAAGCAGTTAGATTCTGGGCAGAAGGAACCACTGGAACTAATCTGGGTGATTTAGACGGGGCTCTTGAGCCTGCAATGGCTCCTGAGAAACCAGATCAAGGCTGGGGGTTTTCCAGGGCAGCTGACTGGTGGCAGGAATGATGCTTGAGGACTGTTTGCGTTTTCCTCGATAATCAGAAAACTTGTTGGCATGAGGAGATGCAAAAGAAAAACAGAACAACTAGATCTCAGTGTCTTCTACACAAACTTTACAATCCTCCTGCTTTTCAGTACGGCCAAGGTTGATTTCACTAAAATATAGGTCTTTACTTAACAGCCAAACTCTATCTTAAAATGGGAAGGTTAGTATCAGGAAAATAAAAAAATTAAAAGTCTACATTTTAGACATTAAAAGGACTTTTTTTCCCTTTGAAATCATTTAATAGTGAAACCGCACATAGGGCAGGAGTTTCAGCAAGCTCCAGGAGATGTGATGGACAGGGAAGCCCGGTGTGCTGCAGCCCACAGGGTCGCAAAAGCGTCGGCGTGGCTGAGCAGGTGAACAACGTCACACAGGACAGAAAAATCCCAGAAAAATACGCCTGGTAAAACACTGCAACCAAGAACACAGCAGAGCTCTGTCTGACCCTTTCTGATGACATTTTAAACTTTTACTATCTATAAAATGGAATAAAAGTAGGTTAAATGTGAAATTTAAAAAATTCATTTCTCCTTCATGATGACTTTATGTTAATTAAATAAGACACTACGTGTGATATGCTTTCTAAACTCAGATTGCAATGTACACCTAGGATAGGAGTATTTCCCGGGGAAAAAAATGAATCTTGCACATGTGGAGAGCTTTCTCAGTGTGCTTGGTCATTAATGAATCTCTTTAATAAGATATATGACTAAGTCAAATGAAATAAGGAACATTATGAGAAATTACAACACACGCTACTAACCATGTAGAATATTTTACACTGTAAAATATACTTGTTTGCTTGCCGATAGATAAAAGTAAAAAACAGATAAAGGGATCATAATTTTCACTTCCTGATCATTTTTCCCCCAGTGTGAATCACTTGAAGATTAACAATCACGTGTGTTTCTACGTGGTCTTAACACTTGAAAAGAGGTAAGAATGACTGTGGGCCATGGTTGACTGACGTCCTGATGGACAAGCCACGCTCCGTTGGTGCTTTCCCCTCAGTCTCAACACCGTGGTTGAGACCCACCCGGACGAATCTGTTCAAGTGTTTCCTCTGATAGCTTCGGACTCTGTCCCTATTCATTAACGGTTCCACACATCAACTACAGGTTGGCATGTGCCAAGAGCCTTTGTCAGCAACGGAACAGCAACGACCACGAGGACCTGTGCCATCTGCTTCTGCGGAGATCGGACCCTGTACTGCTGCAGCTGCAGACCTTCGGCACCCCCACGGGGAATTCAGGGTGGTGGGGGAGGCACTCTGTGCCCCAGGAAACTGGTGGAAGACGTCTTCAGATGGAGAGATGTTTTCGGGAACTGATTTCATGATCCCAATCCCGGCATCTCCTCAGATGTTGAAGCGCACTGAATCCCTTTGTGGTGACATCAGTTCCTCGTGAGTAGCAGAAGAGTTTTGTAAAGTAGGCGCTTGATTGCATCGAGCTCCCCTTGCACCAAAATCTCATATATGGACCCTCCCCAGCGCCTCTCTGGAGCAGCCTCTCTGAGCGAGCTGTGGTGCTCTCTCCCCAGCGGCAGTCCCCATTTTCCTCCAAATAATAACTCACAGCTCACTCTGTGCATCGGTTTTAGTTGACACACAATTCCCGGTTTTCTGATCTTGGAATATCCATCTCCAGGGTCTTTCCCGGCAGGGTCTTTTATGTCTTGAAAACCATGTTCTGACAGCTCAAAGAGCCTGCTTTTGCCATCTCCTCTTAGCTCGCACAGAACTCGGGACGGTGACACTTGGCAACACAGAGACGTGTGCCCAGGGAGAGAAACATCAGGACGTGTCGTTTGTGGGACTAGGAACCGCTGCTGTTTTATTTTCAAAAGGTCGACAGATGGGGGACACTCCAGGTGTTGTTCCCCACAGAGCAGAAGACAGTAGCTGGATCGTGTTAATAATACGTGGGTTGATCCTGTTTGATGAATTGGACTCAAAAGGAAAGGCGGTGAGAACTGAAAACACGTGTCAGACACTTCACTGGAGGTTCCGGAAGCACTTCCATTCATCCTGAGGTTGATCCTAAAAGCAGAGCTATCGTGGTGCCCATTTGTGATACAAGGGAACTGAAGCGCGTTTGCGATTTCCAAGCCAGCATCTGGCCGACAGACAGCACCCTCAGTGCCGACCCCTCTGCGGCTCTCAGCTCTCCTCGAGGACCTGGGAGGAGAGGAGAGACTGAGCAGCGCCGTAAGGCACCTTCCTCAAGTTACAGCGCGGCTTAAAAATGTGGGGGGAGGAAAACGAGGCGTGGAATCACTGTTATACATGGATGTGTTTTAAACAGAATGCAAAGTCTCACGAGGTTTTAAGATTCCCTAGGATAGTTTATGATTATTAGATTCTGTCTCAACTCTGTAGGTGTATTACAGGCACAAATCGGAGTAGCTGGTAACTGCGCAGGACCCCACGGGACCTTCCAGGGACAGACGCCCCTGAACCTCCTCCTGCCTGCTGTTTGTGGGCAAGTTTAGCTCCTTAGGTCTTCCCCAAGTTGCAAAGAATAAAGTTAATCAGAGAAATGAGAAAATGCAGGAACAGAGGAAAACAGTCAAGTAACACAAAATTATAACAGCTTGATCATTATGCAAAGAGTGCCAAAGAACCGATGCCTTCGAACTGTGGTGCTGGAGAAGACTCTTGAGAGGCCCTTGGACAGCAAAGATCAACCCAGGCAATCTTAAAGGAAATCAACCCCGAATAATTATTGGGATGACTGATGCTGGAGTTGAAGCTCCAGTATTTTGGCCACCTGATGTGAAGAGTGGACTCATTGGAAAAGACCCTGATGCTGGGAAAGATTGAGGGCAGGAGGAGAAGGGGCAACAGGGGAATGAGATGGCTGGATGGCATCACTGACTGAACGGACATGGGTTTGAGCTACTCCAGCAGATAGTGAAGGGCAAGGAAGTCTGGCATGCTGCAGTCCATGGGGTTGAGAAGAGTTGGACATGACTTAGCAACTGAACACAATAATCATTAAACAACGATTAATGATTAAACAAAGTCAAGGACCTTTAGTTCCTCCTCAAGAGCTACAGACACCCTTCTTTAGCCATGTCCTTGAGCTGTTTTGCAGATACTGAAACCCCCACCAGCTGGGAGAAGTAAACTATATTCTGCCCTCAACAACGATATGCTATTCTGTATATAGACTCCAGGAGGGTTGGAACCAGAGGGCTGATGACATTGGCTCCTGCTCACTTCACCACCAGCCAATCGGAAGACTGTGAGCTGATCACACACTCTGCAGCCCTCTAACTCATTCAGTCTTCAAAAGCCGTTCCCTCGAGTCACTGGGGGATTTGGATCTCGTGTGCTTTAGCTGCCTGGAAGCTAACGGAATATAGCAATGGCTATTTCAGCCGCACACCTGCGACTGGATGAACTCATTTATTAGTTCCAGAAAAGAGTTTTGTTTGGGGTAGGTTCCTTAGGTATCTCCCTTCCCCGTTGTTGCTTTTTATACAATACATGATGGTGATTTATTCTGAACAACTAAGTTTATAAATCTCATTTTTAAAGACCAGGATGAGAAAAGCACATCTGTACCAAAGAAACAAATGACTTTGTTTTCACTCACATTAAAAATCATAGCAAACCAGGTGAGTCAGGTGTTACAGGTGAAAGGTACAAAATCCCACTCAGCTTTGAAAACCTTTTCTTGAAGGTTTTCATTACAAGTTAAATTTAAGATAAGCCAGTAACAAGAAATATTGACTTGTGCTATTTCTAATCAACTGTTCCACCGTTCCAATCTGTTGACTGTCGTGACAATGAGCAGTATTCCAGGAACGCGCCTTCTAAGGCGGTCAAAAATCTTGTTTGTGTCTGTGGTGTGTAAATGCCTGTGAGCGTGTGAGTGAAGGGTGTGTATGTGTGCGTACTGATAACTTATGCTTTGCTATAAAGGAACACAGACTCTGGATTCCATTTCCTGTGGGTAGAGGGGCAAATTAAAACCACGAATCTCCCAGTGTTTGGCAGCACTGAGACAAGGGGAGCGGAATTCAAGGTGGCGATGATTTGATCCGAGTATCAAACAGTGACCTTCTGCAGAAGAAGCAGAACTTCAAGGGCGTGGTCCCCCCTCGGGGCACCTGCACCCCCCTTCTCAGAGCCCAGCCCGACACAGCACACTGCAAACCTGCAGCTGGTGGATGGGGTGAAGGAGCCCTGCGGACGGGACGCACGGCACTGTGAATCCGTCAGCCAAGGCGCACCGTGTGCATCAAAGTTCTAAGACGCTAAACCTTAATAGTTATCCCCACAAAAAGAGAAATGATGATGATGGGAGGTGACGGAGGTGTCAGCTAGCACTAGAGCCACATCATATTTCAATGTATCATATAAATGTATCAAACCAACACATTGTCCAGCGTCAGCCTACACAGCGGCGTCAGTCTCTCAGTGGTGCCTGGCTCTTTGGAGCTCCATGGACTGTAGCCCGCCAGGCTCCTCTGTCCGCGGGATTCTCCAGGCAAGAGTACCGGGGTGGAACCCCATTTTCTTCGCCAGAGGACTTTCGTGACCGAGGGATCGGACCCGGGTCTCCCCCTCTTCAGGCAGATTCTCCACTGCCTGAGGCACCAGGGAGGCCCACGCTCACCCTACAATCACATCTCAGTGTATGTCAATTACATCTCAAAAGTTAACTGACTTGATTTAAACCAGAACAAACAGAAACAGCTACCCAGGCCGTGCTCATCAGGCCTCCTGGTCCTGCAGAGGGGACGGCTCCTCTGCGTCTGCAGGAGTGCCCAGCACACGCGGGGAGAGCAGCCTCCAGTGGAAACACCGTAACGGGGGTCCCTCCTTCACCCCACGTGCTTGCCCCTTCTCCAGGTCACAGACGACAGAGGCGATTTTTTGCTGGTGTTTGATCTGCCGCATAAACAACAAAAGAACAATGTCTTCTGACCGTGGGCAAAGCTGCCTTCTACTTGGGGAAGTTTAATATGTAAGCAGAAACCAGATAAGGCCCAAACGAGACAGTCGGCATCAACAAAGACAGCCCTGTTTACCAGCTGATGGAGGGAGACGGCAGCGTGCTCCTTCCTGCTCACCCACCCCCAGCTTGCTCCTCAAAGGAAATTCTTTTCTTGACTGTTTTAAAACTACCTGGAAAGTATTAACCAATTTTAAATCCCCCCTCCATGGAATATGAATAAGATTTTTTTTTTTTATTAACCGCAGGTTCAGATCCGTAAATCTCCCCCAATGAAAATGTTAATATATTAGCCGCAAACTGTTTTGTTTGGAGAGAGGAAACTCTGCCCGTGGTCCTAGGAGAAGAACAGAATCCGTTTAATAAATTACGCATTCAGAATGACTTCGGGTCTTGTGACATTCCCAGAATAGTTTGTCCATATTTTTCTCATCAGTCAGAATATTTCTGCAAAACATCTGGTGGGACAAACTCTAAACTCTGACCATCTCTCCAACGGCAGGGGTTGGGGAGGGGGAGGCGGTTGGTGCATCTGATAAAGTCGTTTAGTCCTTGAACACGGAGGTGGAGGTGGAAGAAGAGAGAAGCTGCCTCCAGCACCAAGGGTCCAGGACATGGGTCTGGGGGCCGAACCCCAGGCTGCACTCTGACCCCAGCCCTGTGTCTGGAGGTGACTCCTTCCTGCCAGCGGAAGGGGCGTCCTTTCCTCCTCGCAGAGACATGGAGGACCAGCAGTGATTACAGGGATGACTCAGTGAAATGGGAAGAAAGGGAAGTTTTCGCTCAGAGCTGGTGTCAGGGTCTGGCCTTTAGGAACCTGTTTAACTCGCCAAGGCCTGGCGGGGGGCTGCATCTGCTGGGTGGAGTAGGGGGGTTCCATACTTCTCCGAGGTCCGGGGCACAGCAGACCAGCTCAGGTTCTGCACGTGGGGAGGGGCAGCAGGTACGTCTGTATTCATCTGGCTCGCTTCAGGCTGAGCAGGTGCAGAAGTCCTCCTCGGGAAATCTCACCAAAAAGCTTTGTGTAGGGTCATACGCACAACACTGTGGTGAAGGATAACTCAGACCTAACCCGGGGTTTGAAATCCGGACTGAGGCGGACACCTGCATGGAAACGCCGGTCATCTGTACGTGTGCCAGGAGGTGACGCTCCCGCTCACGACCCTGTAGGGACGGCCACTGTTGGTGCAGGGCTTCCAGTTCTGGGACCTGCCGTGGACTCACACGGGTGTTTGTGCAGGGGGACCCTGCGACAGCGTGACGCTGCTGGCTGCTGTGCCTCAGTCACTCAGTCATGTCCGGCTCTTTGTGATCCCACAGACTGCAGCTCGCCAGGCGTGCCTGTCCATCACCATCTCCCAGACATTGCTCAAACTCATGTCCATCGAGTCGGTGCTGCCATCCAACCATCTCATCCTCTGTCGTCCCCTTCACCTCCTGCCTTCAATCTTTCCCAGCATCAGGGTCTTCTCCAATCAGTCAGTTCTTCACATTAGGCAGTCAAAGTATTGGAGCCTCAGCTTTAGCACCAGTCCTGCCAATGAATATTCAGGACTGATCTTCTTTAGCGCACTAGGCTCCCCCATCCCTGGGATTCTCCAGGCAAGAACACTGGAGTGGGTTGCCATTTCCTTCTCCAGTGCATGAAAGTGAAAAGTGAAGGTGAAGTCGCTCAGTCGTGTCTGACTCTGAGCGACCTCATGGACTTCAGCCCACCAGGCTCCTCCGTCCATGGGATTCTCCAGGTAAGAGTACTGGAGTGGGTGCCAGTGCCTTCTCCATGTAAAAACCATAGCTTTGACTATAAGGACCTTTGTCGGCAAAGAGACCACCAAAGGTGAGTCTTTGAATCCCACCAGGGGGAGCATGCCAAGAAGCCGCCCCTCTGGACTGAAGAGCCTGGGTGTATGGGCGAGTGCCCCATCAGATCAACCTTCCCAAGTTTTACTGGCGTCATGTCAAAGCTCTATTCAGCCGAAACTTTCCCCTAATGACAAAGCCTTGTGCATGTTTTCCAGCCTCCTCACACCGCCGCTCTGCTCACCAGCCCCTCACTCTGTCCTGCTCCTGGGGCCCACACTGAAGCTGGCCGACGGGCGCTGTGACATTGACCATCTGCGCTCGGGAGCAGCCACCCAGAGTCTTCCAGCTGCACCCATGTGCCCAGGAAGATTCATCGAAGAAAAGGGCCGACCCTTCCAAAGGCAAGAGGGGTCTCCTCGCCTCACTGTCTTCAAGCAGGACACTATCTTCTCCTCTTTACAGGCCGGATCTGAAACATCAGCTTTCCTTGGGTCTCGAGCCTGAGTGCTTTTGCCTGGAGCTCAAGCCACTGCTTCTCCTGGGGCTTTAGCTCCCCCTCGGCAGCGCTGGGGACTTCTCAGCCTCCATATCTGTGTGAAATCAATCATGTATATGTATACAAGCTTCCCTGGGCTCAGCGATAAAGAATCCACTGCCAATGCAGGAGACGCGGGTCTGATTCCTGGGTTGGGAAGATCCTCTTGGAGAAGGAAATGGCCACCCGTTCCTGTATTTCTGCCTGGGGAATCCCATGGACAGAGGAGCCTGGCAGGCTACAGTCCACGGGGTTGCAAAAGAGTTGGACACAACTTAGTGACTAAACAACAAATATGTGTGTGTGTGTGTGTGTCTGTGTCTGTGTGTGTGTCTGTGTGTGTGTGTGTGTCTGTGTCTGTGTGTGTCTGTGTCTGTGTGTGTGTCTGTGTCTGTGTGTATGTGTGTCTGTGTGTGTGTCTGTGTCTGTGTCTGTGTGTGTCTGTGTGTCTGTGTGTGTCTGTGTCTGTGTGTGTATTGAGTCTTCCCTGGTGGCTCAGACGGTAAAGCGTCTGCCTGCAATGTGGGAGACCTGGGTTCAACCCCTGGGTTGGGAAGATCTCCTGGAGAAGGAAATGGCAACCCACTCCAGTACTCTTGCCTGGAGAATCCCACAGACGAAGGAGCCTGGTGGGCTACAGTTCATGGGGTCGCAAAGAGTCAGACACAACTGAGCGACTTCACTTTCACATATGTATATGTATGTATACACACACACATGTATATGCATGTCTATTACATATACATACATACATACATACATATAACAGACATAAAGAAATTTATTCTTTCCCACTTTACTTATTCACACATTAACACACTTAAACAGTAAACAGTTTTCATTTAACATCTACAACGTAGAGGTCATCAGTTTGACTCTTTTTGGATAGAGAGCACGACACCCATGTTCCCGATTCAGATTCTCCTAAAGTCGCAATCGGTGCTGACTGTGAGACTGTTTCCACACACACCTGAACATTTCCACATGTCTCTGGGTTTTCAGGTACACCTACTTGGCTCTGTTTATAGCTGGTAGGTTTCCAACATGCCTGTGAGAGGCCATAGGTAACTGGTTGATACATACGCAGTGAACAGAAACCCCACTTTTTTGTTTGATTAAAGGTTGGCAAAAGAAAGAGAAAAATAGACGCTATAAAGTTCAATCCTTCTTTCATCAGAAAAAAACCAAACCAAAGAAAACCCCAGTGATACTATGGTGAAGAATTTCTTTGGGCAATGTTCTAGTGAAAAGGAGCTTAGGGTGAGGAAAAAAGATGCAAGTACATGATCAGAGGTGAGGCATCTGCTTTAAATTCTTTAAGGAAGGGCAGAAGGGAGGTATGAGAAAATGGATGGGAGGGGAGAGTTAGGAAACAACACTTCTAAACAGAAAAAGAGCTGACTTCATCAGTTTGCTGGCCTTTCTGGATAACGTAAGTAGACAAATGGCACCCTTTCTGGAAAGCAGTGCACGTCCAGAGCAGGCAGAAAGTCACCCATCCCGTGGGCAGAAGCTCACTGCACTGGCGTCAGAACAGCGTCGATGCTCAAAGGTGTCCATCATGTGAATGAGAAACACCAAGCTCTCCTTTTCAGCAATCGGGGATTTTTATAAAGAAGTTAAAATGAGTAAGGTGAAAATATGCCACGTCCATAACTTTCATGGAGATTTTTAAAATAAAGTTCAGGAAAATCTCAACCACAATATCTTATTAAAATGCAGGTAATGTATTAAATCATGAGAAGTGCTGGAATGAAGAAACACAAGCTGGAATCAAGATTGCCAGGAGAAATAGCAATAACCTCAGATATGCAGATGACACCACCCTTATGGCAGAAAGTGCAGAGGAGCTAAAAAACCTCTTGATGAAAGTGAAAGAGGAGAGCGAAAAAGTTGGTTTAAAGCTCAACATTCAGAAAACGAAGGTCATGGCATCCGGTCCCATCACTCCATGGGAAATAGATGGGGAAACAGTGTCAGACTTTATTTTGGGGGGGCTCCAAAATCACTGCAGATGGTGACTGCAGCCATTAAATTGAAAGACGCTTACTCCCTGGAATAAGAGTTATGACCAACCTCAATAGTATATTCAAAAGCAGAGACATTACTTTGCCAACTAAGGTCTGTCTAGTCAAGGCTATGGTTTTTCCTGTGGTCATGTATGGATGTGAGAGTTGGACTGTGAAGAGGCTGAGCGCTGAAGAATTGATGCTTCTGAACTGTGATGTTGGAGAAGACTCTTGAGAGTCCCTTGGACTGCAAGGAGATCCAACCAGTCCATTCTAAAGGAGATCAGTCCTGGGATTTCTTTGGAAGGAATGATGCTAAGGCTGAAGCTCCAGTACTTTGGCCACCTCATGAGAAGAGTTCACTCATTGGAAAAGACTCTGATGCTGGGAGGGATTGGGGGTAGGAGAAGGGGAAGACTGAGGATGAGATGGCTGGATGGCATCACAGACTTGATGGATGTGAGTCTGAGTGAACTCCGAGGGATGGTAATGAACAGGGAGGCCTGGTGTGCTGCGATTCCTGGGGTCGCAAAGAGTCGGACACGACTGAGCGACTGAACTCAACATATTTTCAATAAAAGAATATATTATATAAAATACAGTATAATATTCTAACACAGAATTTGAAAAATCAGAGCCAAGATCATCTAAAGGAAAAAGGATTGGAATTAAGTCCTTAGCACTCAACATGAAATGTTAACATATTCTCAGTTCAGTTCAAAACTGCTTTGAACTGCTCCAATATTTCCATCTGAATGCTAAACTTGTACTACTTATTAGTCACAACAAAACACTATTCCCGAAACAACCAAGTGCTTGGATTAAGTCCAGATAAGTGATCGCTGTGAGCTCCCCAGTTGCACTGTGCTTTTAGGTCAAAATCCTTCTACGTGAGAAAGGAACATCTGCAGAAAAGGCCCAGGCATGCTGCCTAACTGCCTTTATTCCCTGACACTTAAAAATCAACTGAGAGGCAAACGTTCTGAAAACATTATTATTGAAGGTGCGAACGACGTGCTTTATCTCTTTATCTCCAGATGAACAGCCTAACTGTGACATGTCAGCACGAGAAATCCAGGAAGTTACGCAAGAATACTAAAAAGCCACCGGTTATGCCGAGAGGCACAGAATAAGTAAAGAAAAAAGTTCAAAACTAGTTTTTCCAAAGATGGATGTGGGAACCTTGAAAACCAGTAGGCGTGGCTGTTTCGGCCGTCATACATTCATCCATCCAGAGCAAGAGTCCACATTCCCCTTCAACTCTCCTCCCCAGCACTGAAGAAATGAAATGATGCTGGGGCCCAGCAGAAATCAGGTCCCTCTGGTACTGTTACTACCACCGTCACTGTGGTATCGTTCTTTGTAGAAACAACTCGATACTTTCCTAAACCAATTCTACTCTTGAAAATGTTACTAAGTAACACTTTAAAGAGAAATATGATGAAGCGCAGATACATCTTCCCTATCAGACTTAACTTTTCATATGTACAAAACTGCACATTTCCTTAGAAACAAATTTAAATGATTTGGGGTGCTGTGGATTCTTCAAACATTCTAGAAACATTCTAAACATTCTCTGGTGTCTTCTTTCTGCCCAGTCTGCTGCTTCTAACAACTTTAGTCTTTCTATTTCAGGTGTGAAAGATAGAGTTAACCCTTCAAAGAGTTAACCTTCAAGGAGTTAACCCTAATTCTCAAGTTTCTTTGAAAATAAAAGGCTCTAAAACTAGGAAGATTTAAATCAGTAGGTATTCCCTCCTGATTTGTAAGAAGACATACAACTTAAAATGAGGGTGGGGGGTAAGGCAGTATTAAATTATGGTTTCCCAGGTGGCTCAGTGGTAAAGAATCAGCTTGCCAAGTCAGGAGATGCAAGTTCAATCCCTGGGTCAGGAAGATCCCCGGAGAAGGAAACGGCAACCCACTCCAGTATTTCTTGCCTGGGCAAGTCCATGGATAGAGCTGCCTGGCGGGCTGCAGTCCACGGGATTGTAAAGGAGTCAGATACAACCGAGTGACTAAACAGCAACAGCAACGGAACTGACTGACACAGATTAGCTAGTAAAGGTTAGAAACCAACGTTGTCATTACTAACAAATAAATGAGAGGGATCACGGCTTATTTCCCTGCAGCGATGAGTTCAGGAAAGCTTTATTTGAAAACCAAGTGTCACGGCCTCTTTCACTCTTTCTCCTTTCTTTCTCTTTTTCCTCTCCTTTCCAGGAACGAGGTTCCTGTCTCAAGCGCAGCAGTAACAGAGGCAGCGGAGGACAAAGGAAAAAGCATCCAAGATCACGTAACAGAGGCGGCGGAGGACAAAGGAAAAGCCTCCAAGATCACGCTTCCTCTGTTTCGTGCTTTGTTCTTCTTCCTCTGGCTTCTAACCGTAATTAGCTGATTTGCTCACAGCTCTAAATTTCCTTCTCACTTCCCTCTAATCTCCGTTTTTCAGATAAGAAATCTCTTCCTGATGAAATTGAAAAGCTTCTGCTAAATGGAATCAATCACACTATCAGCCAAAGAGAAATCAAGATCCATTTGAAAAGTCAGATA
>SJYC01021142.1:0-11720 GCA_006408675.1 Madoqua kirkii
AACAACACAATTACTGAAACTAAAAATACTCTAGAAGGGATCAATAGCAGAATATCTGAAGCAGAAGAACAAATTAGTGAGCTGGAAGATAAAATGGTGGAAATAACTTCTGAAGAGCAGAATAAAGTTTAAAAAAAAGAAAAAAAAAGAACTAAGGACAGTCTCAGAGACCTCTGGGACAATATCAAACACACAAACATTTGAATTATAGGGGTCTTAGAAGAAGAAGAGTGAAAGAAAGAGTATGAGAAAGTTTTTGAAGAAATTATAGTTGAAAATTACCACAACATGGAAAAGGAAATAGTCAATCAAGTGCAAGAAGCACAAAGAGTCTCATACAGGAGAAACCCAAAGAGAAAGATGCCAAGACAGATACTAATAAAACTAACAAAACACTAAACACAAAGAAAGAATATTAAAAGCAGCAAGGGAGAAGTAACAAGTAACATACAAGGGAAACCCATACCCTTAACAGCTGATCTTTCAGCAGAAACTCTGTAGGCCAGATGGGAATGGCAGGGTATATTTAAAGTACTGAAAGGGTAAAATCTACAGCCAATATTACTGTACCTGGAAAAGATCTCATTCAAAATTGATGGAGAAATAAAAAGCTTTTCAGATAAGCAAAAGTTAAGAGAATTCAGTACCACCAAACCAGGACCAGATTTACAACACATGTTAAAGGGACTTAGATAGTAAAGAAATGCAAGAGAAGAAGAAAGATCTGCAAAATCAATCCCAAACAATTAAGAAAATGGCAATAGGAACATATATATCAATAATCACTGTAAATGTAAATGGATTAAATGCTCCAACCAAAAGACACAGACTAGCTGAATGGATACAAAAACAAGACCCATATATATATGCTGTCTACAAGAAACCCACTTCAGACCTCAATACATACAGACTGAAAGTGAGAGGATGGAAAAATACATTTCATGCAAATGGGAAGCAAAACAAAGCTGGAGTAGCAATCCTCATATCAGAAAAAATAGACCTTAAAATAAAGAATATTACAAGAGATAAAGAAGGACCATACATAATGATCAAGAGATCAGTCCAAGAAGAAGAAGATGTAACAACTATAAATATCTATGCACCCAACATAGGAGTACCTCAATACATAAGACAAACATTAACAGACATAAAAGGATAAATGGACAGATCATCAAAACAGAAAATTAATAAGGAAACACAAGTCTTAAACAATACATTAGATAGGATGGATCTCTTTGATATCTTCAGGATATTCCATCCAAATGCAAAATACACCTTCTCAAGTGCACGTTGAACATTCTCCAAGATAGACCACATCTTGGGTCAAAAATCAAACCTCAGTAAATTTAAGAAAATTGAAATCGTAGCAAGCATCTTCTCTGACCACAATGCTATGAGACTAGATATCAATTACAAGAACAAAACTGTAAGAAACACAAACAAATGGAGATTAAACAATAGATTTCTATATAACCAACAGGTTATTGAAGAAATCAAAAGAAAAATCAAAAAATTTCTAGAAACAAATGACAGTGAAAACACGACAAATCAAAACCCATGGGATGCAGCAAAAGCAGTTCTAAGAGGGAAGTTTATAGCAATACAATCCTATGTCAAGAAGCAAGAAAAATATTGAACAGACAACCTAACTTCACACCTAAAACAACAGGAAAAATAAGAACAACAACAACAAAAAAAAACCTGCGAAATTAGTAGAAGAAATCATAAAGATTTGAGCAGAAACAAATGAAAAGGAAATGAAAGAAACAATAGTAAAGATTAATAAAACTAAAAGCAGTTTCTTTGAGAAGATAAACAAAACGGACAAATCTTTAGCCAAACTCATCAAGAAAAAAAGAAGAATCAAATCAACAAAATTAGAAATGAAAAAGGAGAGGTTACAACAGACAATGCAGAAATACAAAGGATTATAAGAGGCTATTATAGGCAACTATATGGCAGTAAAATAGATAACCTGGAAGAAATGGATAGATTCTTAGAAAAGTTCAATCTTCCAAGACTGAACCAGAAAGAAATAGAAATTTTGAACAACTCAATTACAAGCACTGAAATTGAAGCTGTGATCAAAAATCTCCCTAAAAACAAAAGCCCAGAACCAGATGGCTTCACAGAAGAATTACATCAAACATTTAGAAACGAGCTAATGCCTATCCTTTCAAAAAATTGCAGAAGAAGGAATGCTTCCAAACTCATTCTAAAAGGCCAACATCACCCTGATACAAAAACCAGACAAAGACAACACACATGAAAGAAAATTATAGGCCAATATCACTGATGAAGGTAGATGTAAAAATTCTCAACAAAATTTTAGCTAACAAAATTTAGCAACATCTCAAAAAGCTCATACACCATGATCAAGTTAGGTTTATTCCAGGGATGCAAGGACTCTTCAATATATGCAAATCAATCAATATGACACACCATATTAACAAATTAAAAGATAAAAATCATATGATCATCTCAATAGAAGCAGAAAAAGCCTTTGACACAATTCAGCACCCACTTATGATTAAAATGCTTCAAAAAATGGGCATAAAAGGAATCTACCTCAACATAGTAAAGGCTACATATGATAAACCTACAGCAAACATTCTTCCTAATGATAAAAACTGAAAGCATTCCCCCTAAGATCAGGAACAAGACAAGAGTGTCCACTTTCACCACTACTATTCAACATAGTTCTGGAAGTCCTAGATACAGCAATCAGAGAAGAAAAAATAATAATAAAAGGAATCTAGATCAGAAAAGAAGAAGAAAATGTCTCACTGTTTGCAGATGACATGATATTGTACATAAAAACCCCAAAAGATAGTATCAGAAAATTACTAAAGCTAATCAGTGAATTTAGCAAAGTTGCAGGATACATAATCAGTATAGAGAAATCACTTGTATTCCTATATACTAACAAGGAAAAATCAGAAAGAGAAATTTAGGAATCAATCTCATTCACCATTGCAACAAAAAGAGTCAAATATCTAGGAATAAACTTACCTAAGGATATGAACTGTACACAGAAAATTATAGGACACTAATGAAAGAAATCAAAGACAAAAAAAGAAAAAAACAGATGTAGAGATATTCCATATTCCTGGGTAGGAAGAATCAATATTATGAAAATGACTATACTACCAAATGCAATCTACAGATTCAATGTGATCCCTATCAAATTACCAATGGCATTTTTCACAGAACTAGAACAAAAATTTTCACAATTCATATGGAAATACAAAAGATCTTGAATAGCCAAAGCAGTGTTGAGAAAGAAGAATGGAGCTGGAGGAATCAACCTTCCTGACTTCAGATTATACTACAGAGCTACAGTCATCAAGACAGTATGGTACTGTACAAAAACAGAAACATAGACCAATGGAAGAAGATAGAAATCCCAGAAATAAACACATGCACCCTCCGACTCTTTGTGACACCATAGACTGTAACCTACCAGGCTCCTCTGTCATGGGATTTTCCAGGCAATAGTACTGAAATGGATTGCCATTTCCTTCTCTAGGGGATCTTCCCAACCCAGGGCTTGAACCCAGGTCTCTTGCATTGTAGACAGATGCTTTAGTGTCTGAGCCACCAGGGAAGTAGCTATGGGTACCTTATTTTTGACAAAGGAGGCAAGAATATACAATGGGGCAAAGACAGCCATTTTAACAAGCGGTACTATGAAAACTGGACAGCTTCCTGTAAAAGAATGAAATTAGAACACTTCCTAATACCATACACAAAGGTAAAATCAAAATGGATTAAAGACCTAAATGTAAAACCAGAAATTATAAAACTCTTAGAGGAAAACATAGACAGAACACTCAATAACATAAATCAAAGCAAGATCCTCTATGACCCACCTCCTAGAGTAATGGAAATAAAAACAAGAGTAAGTAAGTGGAACCTGATCAAACTCAAGAACTTTTGCACAGCAAAGGAAACTATAAGCAAGGTGAAAAGACAACTCTCAGAATGGGAGAAGATAATAGCAAATGAAACAACTGACAAAGGATTAATTCCCAAAATATACAAGCAGCTTATACAACTCAATACCAGAAAGACAAACAACCCAATCAAAAAGTGGAAAAAAGATCTAAACAGATATATCTTCAAAGAAGATGTACAGATCACTAACAAACACATGAAAAGATGCTCAACATCTCTCGTTATTAGGGAAATGCAAATTAAAACTACAATGAGATATCACCTCACACTGGTCAGAATGGCCATCATCAAAAAGTCTACAAACAATAAATACTGGAGAGAGTGTGGAGAAAAGGGGACCCTCTTGCACTGTTGGTAGGAATATAAATTGATACAACTACTATAGAAGATGGTGTGGAGATTCCTTTAAAAATGAGGAATAAAACCACTATATGACCCAGCAATCCCACTCCTAGGCATATACCCTGAAGAAATCAAAGTTGAAAAAGACACATGTATCTCACTGTTCATTGCAGCATTATTTACAATAGCTAGAACATGGAGGCAACCTATATGTCCATCAACAGATGAGTGGATAAAGAAGTTGGGGTACATATGCACAATGGAAGATTACTCAGCCATAAAAAGGAACACATTTGAGTCAGTTCTAATGAAGTGGATAAACCTAGAACCTATTGCCCAGAGTGAAGTAAGTCAGAAAGAGAAAGATAAATATATTTTAACACATTTGGACAGAATCTAGAAAAATGGTACTGAAGAATTCATTTTCAGGAAAACAATGGAGAAACTGACATAAAGAACAAACTTTGGACATGGGGGAGAGGTGAGGAAAGGGTGAGATGTATGGAAAGTGTAACATGGAAACTTATATTACCATATGTAAAATAAACAGCCATCAGGAATTTGCTGTTTGGCTCAGGAAACTCAAACAGGGACTCTGCATCAACCTAGAAGGGTGAGATAGGGAGGGAGATTCAAAAGAGAGGAGATATATGTATACTTATGGCTGATTCATGCTGAGATTTGACAGAAAACAGCAAAGCTCTGGAAAATAATTATCCTTCAATTCAAAAAAAAAAAAAAAGAAAGAAAGAAAAGAAAGGTGACCCTGCTCATCAGTATTAACTTTAGTGTAGAAGCAGAGACAAAGGACAGAGGAAGCCAACTCAAACAGTATTCTGGGGCACTTGGAGGAGAAAATGTCCAGAGGAAAAGGTTTATGAAGTGGTCAAATCTTCACGAACTCTCCCGTGTGCTCCAGGAAAGGTGTGGATAAGATGGTGCAGATTGAGAGACTTGATAGATGTATCAGGTATACTGTGTCTTTCCAGAATTGACCCCTACCAGCTAAAGTCCAAAGTTATCAGTGTTCACTGATACTTTTAGCATCCGGTGATGCTCTTCAGATAGAGATTTTACAATTTATTGCTGATATCATTTGATATCCTGCAGAAGGAAATGGCAACCCACTCCAGTATTCTTGCCTGGAGAATTCCATGTAAAGAGGAACCTGGTGGGCTGCAGTCCATGAAGTCACAGAGTCAGAAACGACTGAGCAACTAACATACACACACATCATTTGATATCCAATAGTTATCACATTGAGGACTTCCCTGATGTTCCAGTGATTAGGACTTCACTTTCCAATGCAGGAGTTGAAGGTTCAATCCCTGGTCATGGAGCTGAGATCCACATGCCTCATGACCAAAAAAATCAAAATATAAAACTGAAACAATATTGTAAAAAATTCAATAAAGTTGTTTAAAATGGTCCTCATAAAAAGAAATCTTTCAAAAAAAGTTTTAAAAGAATCAGTCACACTGTAATGAAGTGACCTTTCAAAACTTTAAGAAAATCCTTTCCCATTTGCCCTACAAGCAGAGCAGCAATGTCTATTTTTCAAGTTTGTGTTCCATAAAGTACATTTTTGGGAGTTACAACTTGAATTCCTTTATCCCTTCTTCACATCTTCCATGCCAAGTGATGCTCTGGAAACACAGATACTATACCTCTCGTCTTTGTGGGGCAGCAATATGATTCTCTTTGTTACTATTGTTTAAGGGAAATTATTTTTGAGACCAGGATTCTTCAAAATATGTTCTACTTCAATTATTTCAATTTCTAAACATTTATCAAGCACTTACTCTAAGTCATTCATTATGTAGTTGTTATAAAAATTATGAGGATGAATGGATGGTGCTCAGACTCAAGTAGCTTTGGAGCCCTCATCTCATTCAAAAAATTAAGTGCCCTGATCCCAACTTTTCTCACAGTTGAATCTATGGAGCAGTTGAGAGTTTTTAAAAGTATCTAGCAGCTAGAAATTTCTCACAGAGATATTGACAGTATTATGATAGTCCTTGCCACAAATACAAATAATCACTTCCCATTGTATCACTAGTGTATAGCACTTACTAGGTTGTACAAATTATTCTTCCATATGAACCTCAGCCCTATAGGACTTCTTCTAAGTGTGATACTCTGTACTCTGTTTTGAGACCCTCAGTCATGTCCAACTCTTTGCGACCCCATGAATCACAGCACTCCAGGCCTCCCTGTCCATCACCAACTCCCAGAGTTCACTCAGACTCACGTCCATCGAGTCAGTGATGCCATCCAGCCATCTCATCCTCTGTCATCCCCTCTTGCCCCCAATCCCTCTCAGCATCAGAATCTTTTCCAAGGGGTCAACTCTTCACATGAGGTGGCCAAAGTACTGAAGTTTCAGCTTTAGCATCATTCCTTCCAAAGAAATCCAAGGGCTGATCTCCTTCAGAATGGACTGGTTGGATCTCTGTGCAGTCCAGGGGACTCTCAAGAGTCTTCTTCAACACCACAGTTCAAAAGAATCAATTCTTCAGAGCTCAGCTTTCTTCACAGTCCAACTCTCACATCCATATATGACCACTGGAAAAGCCATAGCCTCACTGCTGCTGCTGCTGCTAAATTGTTTCAGTCGCGTCCGACTCTGTGTGACCCCATAGACAGCAGCCCACCAGGCTCCCCCATCCCCGGGATTCTCCAGGCAAGAATACTGGAGTGGGTTGCTATGTCCTTCTCCAATGCATGAAAGTACTGAGCATAAAAATAAGCACACAATGCAGGGAGAGAAAAAAACAGATCTTATATTTATGCAATTCCAAATGCATTGGATATAGTAGAAAATGCAAAACTATCTTTTGCTACAAACAGACAAACCTCAAGTTGAAAGGATTAATTACTAATATAACAAAGCAAGGCACACAAAATCTGATTCCAGTCTTCTCCAGAAACAATAGTATTCATTCATCTGATTAACATGTACTCAACATATCAAGATTAAAACAAAATTATTATACATATCATCATTATTGTAATTGCTCTGAAGGCTGTTGCCAGTGCAATAAGGCTTGAAAGAAAAATAACAGGAATGACTATGGGAAAAGAAAGAAGCATTATTTTTAGAAGACACATATTCTACTGAGAAAACCAGAGAAATGACTGTTAGTCAAGACTGTGCTATAATTGAAAAACTGAACCAAAGAATGGGAGAGATGTTGACAATACATACAACCCCAAAAAGGTTTGTATTGTATTCAGAATCTACAAAGACCATCCTAAAATCAGTAAGAAAGGATGAACAGAAACACACACACACACACACACACAAGGACAAATGTTGTGTGTTTTTTTTAATAGAGAAAAACTGAGTGTCAGTGAACCTCTGCAAAGGTGTACCACCTCTCTTGTTCTCACATAAAGGAGGGGTTTGTAGACAATGGTCTCCAAGTGATTTTATAATCATGTATCAAACAATAAACTTCATTAACTTATTAAATAATAAGAAATGAATCAACGTTCTGCTGTGTGTATGCTGGGTCCCTCAGTCATGTCTGGCTAACTGCAAACCCATGGACTGTGGCTGCTAGGCTCCTCTGTCCATGGAATTTTCCAGGCAAGAGTGCTGGAGCAGGTTGCAACTGCACTGCAGCAATGGTCTGATAACCTTCTGATTCAGTTCAGTTCAGTTGCTAAGTTGTGTCTTACTCCATGGACTGTGGCAAACCAGACTTCCCCATTCATCACCAACTTCCAGAGCTTACTCAAACTCAAGTCCATCAAGTTGGTGACACTATCCAACCATCTCATCCTCTATTGTCCCCTTCTCCTCCTGCCTTCAATCTTCCCCATCATCATGGTCTTTTCCAATAAGCAAGTTCTTCTCATCAGGTGGCCAAAGTACTGGAGTTTCAGCTTCAACAAATGTCTTTAAAACCAGTTTCCTTCAGGATTGACTGTTGTGATCTCCTTGCAGTTCAAGGGACTCTCAAGAGTCTTCTCCAACACCACAGTTTAAAAGCATCACTTTTTCGGTGCTCAGCTTCCTTTATAGTCCACCTCTCACATCCATACATGACTACTGGAAAAACAATAGCCTTGACTAGACAGACCTTTGTTGCCAAAGTACCTTCTCAGCTTTTTTAGTGTGATGTCTAGGTTGGTCATAGCTTTTCTTCCAAGGAGCAAGCATCTTTTTATTTCATGCCTGAAGTCACCACCTGCAGTGATTTTGAAGCCCCCCAAAATAAAGTCTCTCACTTTTTCCATTGTTTTCCCATCTATTTTCCATGAAGTGATAGGACCCGTGCCATGATCTTAGTATTCTGAATGTTAAGTTTTAAGCCAACTTATTCACTCTCCTTTTTCACTTTCATCAGGAGATTATTTCATTCTTTTTCACTTTCTGCCATAGGAGGGCAGTCATCTGCATATCTGAGGTGATTAATATTTCTCCCGGCAATCTTGATTCCAGCTTGGGCTTTATCCAACCTGGCATTTTGCTTGATGTACTATACATATGAGTTAAATAAGCAATATACAGTCTTGACATATTCCTTTCCTGATTTAGAATCAGTCTGTTATTCCATGTCCAGTTCAAACTGTTGCTTCCTGACCTGCATACAGATTTCTCAGGAGGTAGGTCTGGTGGTCTGGTAATCCCATCTTTTGAAAAATTTTCCACAGTTTGTTGTGATCCACACAGTCAAAGGCTTTGGCATAGTCAATAAAGCAGAAGTAGATGTATTTCTGGAACTCTCTTGCTCTTTTAATGATTCATCAGCTGTTGGCAATTTGATCTCTTCTTCCTCTGCCTTTTCCTAAATCCATCTTGAACATCTGGAAGTTCATGGTTCATGTACTATTGAAACCTGGCTTGGAGAATTTTGAGCATTACTTTGCTAGTGTGAAGGCTATGGTTTTTCCAGTGGTCATATATGGATGTAAGAGTTGGACTGTGAAGAAAACTGAGCTCCAAAGGATTGATGCTTTTGAGATGTGGTGTTGGAGAAGACTCTTGAGAGTCCCTTGGACTACAAGGAGATTTAAACAGTCCATCCAAAGGAGATCAGTCCTGGGTGTTCATTGAGAGGAATGATGCTAAAGCTGAAACTCCAGTACTTTGGCCACCTCATGTGAAGAGTTGACTCACTGGAGAAGACCTTGATGCTGAGAGGGATTGAGGGCAGGAGGAGAAGGGGACAACAGAGGATGAGATGGCTGGATGGGATCACCAACTCGATGGACATGAGTTTGAGTGAACTCCAGGAGTAGGTGATGAACAGGGAAGACTAGCATGCTACAGTTCATGGGGTCGCAAGAGTCGGACATGACTGAGTGACTGAAATGAACTGAACTGAATTGAACTGAACTGAAGATGATTGGAGTTGTGGGGTAGTCTGAACATTCTTTGGCATTGTCTTTGGGATTGGAATAAAAACTGATCTTTTCCAGTCCTGTGGCCACTGCTGAGTCTTCCAAATTTGCTGGATATTGAGTGCAGCACTTTCACAACATCATCTTTTAGGATTTGAAATAGCTCCACTGGAATTCCATCACCTCCACTAGCTTTGTTCATAGGGATGGTCGTTAAGGCCCACTTGACTTCACATTCCAGGATGTTTGGCTCTAGGTGAACGATCACACCATCGAGGTTATCTGGATCATGAAGATCTTTTTTGTACTGTTCTTTTCAGTATTCTTGTCACCTCCTCTTAATATCTTCTGCTTCTGTTAAGTCAGTACCATTTCTGTCCTTTATTGTGCCCATCTTTGCATGAAATGTTCCCTTGGTATCTCTCATTTTCTTGAAGAGATCTTTAATCTTTTCCATTCTATTGTTTTCCTCTATTTATTTTCACTGATCACTAAGGAAGCCTTTTTTTTTCTCTCCTTGCTATTCTTTGGAATCCTGCTTTCAGATGGATATATCTTTCCTTTTCTCCTTTGCCTTTAGCTTCTCTTCTTTTCTCAGCTATTTGTAAGGCAGCCATTTTTACTTTTTTGCATTTCTTTTTCTTGGGGATGGTCTTGATCACTGCCTCCTATACAATGTCACGAACCTTTGTACATAGTTCTTCGAGCACTCTATCAGATCTAATCCCTTGAATCTATTTCTCACTTCCACTGTATAAACTTAAGAGATTTGATTTAGGTCATACCTGAATGGTCTAGTGGTTTTCCCTACTTTCTTCAATTTAAGTCTGAATTTGGCAATAAGGAGTTCATGATCTGAGCCACAGTCAGCTCCAAGTCTTATTATTGCTGACTGTATAGAGCTTCTCCATCTTTGGCTGCAAAGAATATAATTAATCTGATTTCGGTGTTGACCACCTGGTAATCTGTATGTGTACTCTTATCTTGTGTTATTGGAAGAGGGTGATTGCTATGACCAATGTGTTCTCTTGGAAAAACTCTGATAGCCTTTGCCCTGTTTCATTTTGTACTTCAAGACCAAATTTGCCTATTACTCCAGGTATCTCTTGACCTCTTACTTTTGCGTTTCAATCCCCTATAATGACAAAGATATCTTTTGGGGTGTTAGTTCTAGAAGGTCCTGTAGGTCTTCATAGAACTGTTCAACTGCAGCTTCTTCAGCATTTCTGGTCAGGACATAGACTTGGATTACTGTGATTTTGAGTGGTTTGCATTGGAAATGAACAAAGATCATTCTGTCATTTTTGAAACTGCATCCAAGTAGGACTTTTTCATTGACTATGATGGCTACTCGTACGTGGCAGAATAGAAGGACATGCACTCATCTTCTCCTGTGAGAATTCCAAAATTACAACTCACTGCTGAACAACCGTTGACAAGAGAATGCTGGATTCCACACACACAAAAAAGGATACTCCACATCCAAGAGCAAAGGAGAAGCCCAATAAGATGGCTCAGTTGAGATCAGTTCAGTCACTCAGTCATGTCCAACTCTTTGTGACCCCATGAATCACAGCAACAGCACACCAGGCCTCCCTGTCCATCATCATCTCCCAGAGTTCACTCAAACTCATGTGGGGTGAAATCACGTTTAGAATCAAATCCCATATCTGCCAGAGGTGCCCAGAGGGCTCAAACAAACTTTGTGTGCACCAGGACCCAGAGACCCTGCAGAGACTGAGACAGAACTATGTTGAGTGTCTCCTGTGGAGGTATGGGTCAGCAGTGGCCTGCCACAGGAGCAGGGGTTCTAGGTGCAGCAGACCTTGCTATGGCATAAGCCCTCTTTGAAGAGGTCACCATTAACCCCACCAGAGAGCAGCCAGAACTTACACAGAACTGAGAAACAGACTCTTGGAGGGCACAAACAGAACCTTGTGCACACCAGGACCCAGGAGAAAGGAGCAGTGACCACACAAGAGACTGACCTAGACTTGTCCATGGGTGTCTAGGAGTCTCTGGCAGAGGCGTGGGTCAGCAATGGCCTGCTGTAGGTTTGGGGGCATTGA
>SJYC01021146.1:0-58235 GCA_006408675.1 Madoqua kirkii
GAAGCAGGCAAGGGAAACCAAAAATGCAGTATTCTGGCTTGTAAGAACCCTAGCTAAGGTAGGAAGGGGCATGGAGAGAGAGAGAGTGGTTACTGGAACTCAGAGTAGAAGGGCTGTAGGGGATGGCCACTAGGCAAGATGTCCTTGGGATTCTCTTGATGGATGGTCTCAAGCAGTCTTAGGTGGTCTAACAGAGAGAGAGCAGGGAAAATCAATACCCCGACCTCTTTACCCCTAACCTCCGATCTCCTGCTGGGACTCCCCATCACTGAGACTAATGACAAGCCAGAGCAAGGGACTCACAGGTCAGACCCCCAGGGCACTGGGCAGGGTGGAAAAGAAGGCAACTGGATCTGCAGGGACAAAAAGAGACTGTTCCCACCTGCTTTTTGTTCGCTGTACTTGGAGAATCACTGGGTAGGGAAACTTTTGCCCTGTCCCTGTCAAATCAAGGCCAACTTTAGTTCATAAGCAAGTGAGAGAAAGAGGGGAAGTAGAACAGGAAGAAAGTGAAAAGTCAGGAAATCCAGGAAAGACCAGAGATCCAGGAAGAGAGGTGGGCAGTGGGAGAGGTGTGAGCAAGGCTAGACCCCGCTTCCCTGGAGCTCACCACACTCCCTTTTGCTGCTCTGCAGGATACTTCTCTGACCTCTCCTCCCTGGCACTTCTCTCTGAACTCCCCAGTCTGTTGGAAGCCTGGTATTTGAGGGCAGCATTTCATGTGTGTTGACTATTCCTCTTGTATCCATCTTTGATACAAGTGGTTTGCTATGTTTATAAACTCTTTTCAAATGATTCATTTGACTGATTCCAAGAGCTCTGTGATTAGTTACTGTCAAGAAGATCCCCTTCTCCAGGGCATCTTCCCAACCCAGTGATTGAACCCAGGTCTCCTGCATTGCAGGTGGATTCTTTACAGCTGAGCTATAAGGGAAGCCCAAGAATACTGGGGTAGGCAGCCTGTTCCTTCTCCAGCAGATCTTCCCTACTCAGGAACTGAACCAGGATCTCCTGTATTGAAGATGGGTTCTTTCCCGACTGAGCTATCAGGGAAGCCCAGTTATTGTCAAAGTTGTAACAAAAAGAACGTGCATAAGGAACAGCAGCAATAATGGTGTGGTCATCTGATGGATCCTAGAGAAAGTTCATTAAACATTTATTTTGACTTTATTGAGAAGCTGGGAAAAAACTGAGATTACCTAAATGGTCTCAAAATCATGTCTCCAGAGTAGGAATTGCTGCCAGCTCCCTAAACATGGTCATTTATCTCATAGGTATCTTAGCAGTTAATGTAACAGAACCTGTCCCAACCCACCCTTTTTTAATAAGGAAAATGCAGATTACTTTTCTTTTTAATGACATTTTGCCTTATTTTCTTTGGCTAGAAGTTTCCCTCACAACTTCATTTGACTGTATTCCAGCATCTTCCTTATGGCACCAGAGTCCTTATAAAGTCTGGAAGTAAACATCCGGATGTACAAGTCAAGTCCAGCTGGGAAAATGAAGATAAAGCATAAAATTCACTGGCTTTTCCTCTGAAAATGAAGCCTGAATTTCTCTTTGTCCTTCACACCCCAAATTCATCCAACTGCTCATCTGAGTGTGATAGCATTTTATCAAAAAGAATCAAGTCCTCTGGGAAAGACAAACAAGCAACAAGAATCACCATTTATTGAACATATATTATATGCTTAGCATATTCTATATATTTACCCTGCATTATTTTATTTAATCCTCACAATGACACTGTGGACTAGGTACTATTATTATCACTTTTTCTAGTGTGGAGAGTGAGGCACACAGTGGTAAATTGCTTGTTTAGGATTGTCCTGCTAGTAGATCTTAGAGTCAGGATTAAAATCAAGAAGATCTGACTTCAGAAGCTGTGCACTTAATTACAAAACCATGCTGCCTCTCTGGGTACTAGGAGCACCTGTATTTAAGTGCATCAATTTTTTTCCATCTATTTCTTATTGTTCATCAATAAGTATTCAAAGAGTGCCAGACACTGATGCCACAAAGCTGAATACAACTGGTTCTCCCTTCAAGCAGGAACATGATGGGCCTACAGAGGAGAGGGGGGCAGTGATGTATCATTGCAACATATGCAACAGAAATAATCAGGGGTATATATAGAGTGTCGTGGAAAGACAGAGAGGAAGTGACTAATTCTTTTCAGCGAAGTTGTGATAAACTTCACGGAGGACGTGACATTTAAGCCTTTCAAATAGCAGGCACTTGGAAAACGTTTGCTGACTGAATGAATGAGTATCAACTGAAGTTCATTAGAAAGAGAAGGTGATAAATAAAGAAAAAACCATAAGCAGAAAGTGACTCTGGACTCTCTTAATCATTAGGGAACTCAAGAAATGTGTGTTAAAAGTGGGGCTGAAATGAGTGTTCCTGAGATCCAAGTTTTCTGAGCTGCCCTGAGTGTTGGTGTCAGAACCTCGATGGGGCTGAAAGCCAGGCCTAGGGGAAAAAAAGGAGCTGCGTGACCAGCCAGGTCAGCAGGGAGTGAACAGGGCTCACAGCCACAGTGAGGTGTCGTTAGAAAGGACAGGAGCTGAGGGGAGGCCAGTCAGCCTGAGAGTCCCCCTGATCCCAGAGAGGGTGATGGAGACTGGATGAAGACCATACTAGTTACAGCCAGCAGACAGGTTGTTTTTTTGTTTTTCTTTTTTTGCACATTTCATTTATGATGCCCACTGACTTTGCACCCCCAACACTCTGAGAGACTACAAAATTGCAAGAAAACCAGTCCTTTCAGACTGTGGAAGGCTCTAGAGTCCATCATACGTACTTTGCCCCAGTCTCAGAAAGCACCCATTTTCATTTTATTTTCTTGTTCACTAAGGACCAAAATGAATTTCCAGCCTGGATGTTTAGGTGGGACTTCTGCCCAGTGATGGGGGTCTGGAGCACATGCCCCCCTCTAGAGCCCTTCTTGCTTTGCATTCAGCAACCCCATGAGGATCACTAAAAGTCCCCACCAGTGGCCCAGGCTCAGCAGTACAGATACAGGCCAGGGGCTGCCCCAGTCAACTTCACTGGTCTTTCCTGTCTGTGTTCTCTCTGTCTCCTCCAACACAGATAACTCATAGCAGTGAGCATGCCACATGCCTGGTACCTGCTGGATGGGTAATGCTGTTAGCTCCTGGATCCCTGGGCATTGCCAAGCTGACTCACAGGCTGTCTTACTCTGCATCCTTATCTCCTCTGCTGTCTTTCCATGTCCCTTACTCTAAGTCAAGCTAGAAACCCTCTATTATCACATTTAGATGGAAAATATCTTATCTGCATAAACATGTGTGAGTAAAAATAAACTGTACATTGAGATCTGTACCTGCAGCTACTTTTCCAAAAGCTTTAAACTATTTCAGAAAGAAAAAAGTTCTTTGGCAAATAAATTGTGCCCTAGCCATATCCAGAAAGCATGTCTTTCCTAATGCTTTCTATATCCCCTTTCCTTGGCATTTCCATCTGCTATGATCACTAGAGTCAAGCCAAGGAAACTCTCTACTGATCTAGACTTTGAAAAGTAGAAGGAAGGAAGGAAAGAAGGGAGGGAGAGAAGAAAAGGCCTTTGGGAAGCAGCAAGAGTCAGTATTGTTGATTAAGCCCAGTAGGTCATCAGGGGCTTCATTCCCCTAACAGAGGATGTGGAAAGGGGCCGGGCATGGATTATAAAAGCAAGTACACCCCTGCGGGTATGCTGTGCTGGCCCTGGGCACCTGGCGATCTTGGCCACGGTGTCCATTTTCCACTCCCACCTCTAGTCCGCCACCACGTTAATCTGTGTGTGGGGTAGAGAGGAAAGGGGTAAGGACAGGGTGTGAGAGGAATCTGGGAAAAAGAGAGAAAGGAAAAGAGAAAACAGAATGACTTCACCTTCCTAAATTTTTGTGCTCAACTTCTTAATCCATCTGAGATAGAAAGATATTTGAAATATATCACCCTAGTCACAGAAGATTGTTAAAACTGCACAGAAAGTCTTTGAATATGTGCTAAGCAGTGTGTGAGGCACTTGATAGGCATGATTTCATTTAATAATTAGTTATTTCATATTTATTATTTAATGTTTTATTTGTTTCAGAAATCTAAAAAATAAATGTTATAATGAAACCCATTTTACAAATGAGAAAAGTCAGGCTTAGAAAGCATTCAGTCATTTGCCTAAGGTTACCTATAGAGACATTACTTTGTCGACTAAGGTCCGTCTAGTCAAGGCTATGGTTTTTCCTGTGGTCACGTATGGATGTGAGAGTTGGACTGTGAAGAAAGCTGAGCACCGAAGAACTGATGCTTTTCAACTGTGGTGTTGGAGAAGACTCTTGAGAGTCCCTTGGACTTCAAGGAGATCCAACCAGTCCATTCTGAAGGAGATCAACCCTGGGATTTCTTTGGAAGGAATGATGCTAAAGCTGAAACTCCAGTACTTTGGCCACCTCAAGCAAAGAGTTGACTCATTGGAAAAGACTCTGATGCTGGGAGGGATTGGGGGCAGGAGGAGAGGAGGACGACAGAGGATGAGATGGCTGGATGGCATCATTGGCTCGATGGACGTGAGTCTGAGTGAACTCTGGGAGTTGGTGATGGACGGGGAGGCTTGGCATGCTGCAATTCATGGGGTCACAAAGAGTCGGACACAACTGAGCGACTGAACTGAACTGAACTTATGTTGTGGCAGAGTTGAAATTCAGACTCATCTGACTCTAAATATAGAAACTTATATTCATCAGATTTTAACAAATAGCTTAAATAATAAAATTTTAACAAAAAGTTTAAAAGGGAGGAGTTTATTCTGCTTGTCACAGACTTATGTGTGATTTCTCTTACCTCTCAGGTCCCCAGGTTCAAATCTGTCTGTCTACTCTCAGCCCAGGCTCCCCTGGTGGCTCACTGGTAAAGAATCTTCCTGCCAATACAAGAGACATGGGTTTGATCTCTGGTCCAGGAATAGCCCCCCAGAGAAGGAAATGGCAACCCATTCCAGTATTCTTGCTTGGACATCCCATGGACAGAGGAACCTGGCAGGCTATAGTCCATGGGGTTGGGAAGAGTCACTGGACACAACCTAGTGACTGAATAACAATTCTAAGTCCAGTGTGCCAACTCACTAGATCATATACATTGGTTAACAAAGATTGACATTAACTGGGGGTGTTGGTTACTGATGTATCTGCATAAGAAAAAAATTAAATTAAACTCAACAAATATTGTAAAAACAATATTTATAGAAAATAAAATATTTTTGAGACAGAGGTGAATGCTCATCAAGAGTAGCAGTGGATAGAATTCTAAGATATAGCTCCTTTTTCCTCATCCAGGATAAGTCACTGCTGAATGATCTTTGGGGAAAAGATATTGGGCTACAAGCCACTTAGCAAACTGCAAAACCATAATAGCCAGGATTCCTAGTGCTTGCTATTAGGGTATTGGATGTGTTTCCTTGTCAAAGTTTTTAGACTAGATCCAGTCTTTTTTTTTTTCTTACTCTGGTATTTTATTTTTAAATTGAGGGTGAAAAGTTGGAAAGAAATAGTATCAGAGTTTGAGTCCAGGTTCCTCACTATCTTTAAATGGGTAATGATAACAATAATAATAGTAACTCAACAATAAATAGACAGCTCTAAGCAATAGTATGACAGATAAATTCACATCCAAATTGTTTGTAAGAAAGAAAAGGGCTGAGAAGGAGGACTCTTTGAAGAAAATTAGACATTTTAGAACACCATTTACTTTCAAGTTACAGTTTCAGGCCTTCATTTAAGATAAAAAGGAAGGGGTACCCCAATCATGGCAACCCACCGTTTTGGAATTACTTACACTGGAACTCCTGAGAGAAGTGAAAAGAGACAACTTAAGAAGGAAATTAGAAGACAGGATGCTGAATCTAGGAATTCGGTCCATTGCCCCCACAAAGGACTTCACTTCCAGACTGATATTGTCAAGAAATTCACAGACCCTCCATAGAGAGCAGTGGTGTTCATACTGAAATGTGAAAGAACATGTATGTGCATGGGTAGAGTCACAAAGTACGCAGAAAAAAACAATTTTCCTTATTTTCTTCTCTGTTGGAAAGGGGACTAAATCTAGAGTAAGAGAAAAATATCAAGGTGAATGGTTTTACTTTAAAACTAGGATCACATGGTTCTGTAAGGGTAAGAATAAACCCAGATTCGACATGAGGGAGAAAAGGAAATGGGATTTTACACACACACACACACACACACACACATACACACACATGCCCATAAACCCTGATCCTGCTTATTTCCACCCATAAACACATCCACCTATTTGTGAGGCAAATGTATAAGGCAAGAGAAATGAAATAAGAGACTGATGAGCAAAAGGAGCAGTTGGTGTCATGAGAGAAGCAGTTGCATGCTGTTCTCTACTGTCTTCTTTCAGTTCAGTTCAGTTCAGTCGCTCAGTCGTGTCCGACTCTTTGCGACCCCATGAATCGCAGCACGCCAGTCCTCCCCGTCCATCACCAACTCCCAGAGTTCACTCAGACTCACGTCCATCAAGTCAGTGATGCCATCCAGCCATCTCATCTTCTGTCGTCCCCTTCTCCTCCTGCACCCAATGCCTCCCAGCATCAGAGTCTTTTTCAATGAGTCAACTCTTTGCATGAGGTGGCCAAAGTATTGGAGTTTCAGCTTTATTCCTTCCAAACAACACTCACGACTGGTCTCCTTTAGGATGGACTGGTTGGATCTCCTTGCAGTCCAAGGGACTCTCAAGAGTCTTCCATCACACTACAGTTCAAAAGCATCAATTCTTCGGTGCTCAGCTTTCTTCACAGTCCAACTTTCACATCCATACATGACCACTGGAAAAACCATAGCCTTGACTAGATGGACCTTTGTAGGCAATATAATGTCTCTGCTTTTGAATATGCTATGTAGTTTGGTCATAACTTTTCTTCCAAGAAGTAAGCGTCTTTTAATTTCATGGCTGCAATCACCATTTGCAGTGATTTTGGGACCCCCCAAAATAAAGTCTGACACTGTTTCCACTGTTTCCCAATCTATTTACTTTATATTTATTCTGAACCTTACTCCAAATACTGAGAGATTCAAAATCTGTAAGTCCAGGAAACATGACCTGGTGACTCTGAGTTTTCTCCCTGGAAATGTCTAGTTTATATCTTAACACCCCACAAAGCTCTTTTGTACAAAACACTCCCCTTTCCGTTTCAGTTGCACTCTAGCATGGCCTTGGCTGCTTTTCTGGGAACTTCTAGAAAACAAATTCTTCGAGTAATAAGTAAAGTTATTGTCTAAAATCAGCTTTATCAAGGTATAATACATGCTATATAGTAAAAAGCAATTATTTGGGAAGTACAATTCAACATTTTGATGATTGCATATGGTGATGTATCCACCACTATATTCATGTTGTAAAGCAATTCCTTTACCCTCAAGAGTTTCCTTGCACCCAGGGAATCTCCTCTCCCTAGTCCTGGCCCTAGGAACCCCTGACCTTTCTGTTGCCATAGTTTTAGCTCTGTAGAATTTTATAAAGATGTAACCAAACAGTAAGAAAACTTTTAGGCTAGTTTCTTTCATTAGCAAACTGCTTTTGAGATTCATCCACGTTTGTTGCATGAATCGCTTGTTATTTCTGAGCAGTGGTGAGTATGCTGCAATTTGTTTATCAACAAAACAAGTTAATGGGAATTTGAGTTGTTTTCAGTTTTTGGCTATTACGGATAAAGATGCTGTGAACATGTACAGTTTTATGTAGACATATGTATTTTTAATGAGATGATTTTATTACTAACATTTTTATCCTTCTTTCTTTTGTGAATTCAGTGTTCTCATTCATTATATGGTCTCATGGTTATGTGTATGTGAAGCAAGAACAGAAATCTCTCTTTTTTCCAGCCATGCCATGGTGTGTGTAGGATCTTAAGTTTCCCAAATAGGAATCAGCCCGCACTGTCTGCAGTAGAAGCTCAGAGTCATAACCACTGAAACACCAGGGAAGTCTCTATGTGGATGTGAAAGTGTTAGTCACTCAGTTATGTCAGATTTTCTACGACCCCATGGACTGTAACAGCCCACTAGGCTCCTCTGCCTTGGGATTCTCCAGGCAAGAATAGTGGCGTGGGTTGCCATTCTCTTCTCCAGGGGATCTTCCAGACCCAGGGACTGAGTCCAGCTTTCCCGCATCGCCGGCAGATTCTTTACTGTCTGAGCCATCAGGGAAGTCCCTATGTGAAAGTGAAAGTGAAAGTGAAAGTCACTCAGTCATGTCCGACTCTTTGCAACCCCATGGACTACACAGTCCATGGAATTTTCCAGGCCAGAATACTGGAGCGGGTAGCCTTTTCCTTCTCCGGGGTATCTTCCCCATCCAGGGATCAAACCCAGGTCTCCCGCATTGCAGGTGGACTCTTTACCAGCTGAGCCACAGGGAAGCCCAAGGATACTGGAGTGGGTAGCCTTGTAGTAATAGTAGTAGAGGTAGACCCAGGAATCAAACCAGTAGAACAGGAATCGAATAGAACAGGAATCGAACTTGTAGTAGACCCAGAAATCTAACTGGGGTCTCCTGCATTGCAGGCGGATATGTATGTGAGTGCTATCAATTTTTCATGTTTACCTTTTATCTTGCTGTCTTAGTGAATTCTTTTAGTGAGATATTTTATCATTCATTCAGTAAGATTTTTCAGGTATACTTTTATGTCTTCTGCAAGAGGGATCATTTTATTTCTTCTTTTCAGTCATTGGGCTATGAGTACTTTGCTGAGTCTAATTACATTAGCTGGTGCTTCAAAACTGACGTGAAATGGCCATGGACATGGTGAAAGATGCTGGCCTTAAGAGTGAGATGTCGGTCCTTCATAATTTTACGGAGATAGTCATTTATTTGTATGTTCTCAAGAATTTTAATTAGGAAAGAATGTTAAATTGTGTCAAAGAATTTTTAACATCTCTACAAAATATCATTTGGATTTTTTTCTTAGGTTATTAATATAGTGTCTAACATTTAATTTCCCTTGAATTCCTGGCATAAATCTCATTTGATTATAGCATGTTAATTTCAGCATTTTCTGAATATTTCTTTTTTTTTTTAATTTTTATTTTTTGTTTAATGCTTATTCCATTTCACAGCACTGCATTGGTTCTGCCATACATTGACATGAATCAGCCACAGGTGTGGACGATCTCCTCATGTTAAAGCCCCCTCCCACCTCCCTTCCCTGCCCATCCCCCCGGTTCATCCCATACACCGGCCCCAAGCATCCTGTATCCTGTATTGAACATAGACTGGTGCTTCAGATTTTAGAGTATGTTCACTAAAATTTAAGATTTTCACACTAATGTTCATAAATCATGCTGATTTGATCTATATTTTTTCTTTTTTTTTAAATCAGATATAGGATTTGTTATACTTGCTTCATAAAAAGAATTTGAAGATTTTCCTTCATTTTATATGCTCCCAAACAATATGTGTGCTGTATAAAACATACATTGTAATTTTGATGAATTCAATTAGTTTTAACTCTAATGAGGTTATTTCACTATAAATTTTTACTGTGGACCCCCAGGTATACCCACACTATCCACTGCTGTGCTAAAGAGAATTTTTTTTTTTAGTATAATGACCAAAGTAAGGGCTTTGGCTGACTAGTATCTAGTATTATCTTTACTTTTAGAGATGTGAATACTAGAGATACAGATGCCACTCAAAAGATTGCCTTTCTTCCCACATAACCTGAGATCTGACCTGTAGTTTCTTAACATTATGGCTTCACAAAAACACGTTTTGCATCTCACATGGTCCACTGATGTGTGAGCTAATCTTGGACTGAATCTTAGGCTCCCAAGTCCTTCACCATAGATTGAGTAAAACACCATTCTGGAGGGCAGCTTTATAAACTGAAACACACATGTAACGTTAATTATGTTTAAAGCTTGTGTAGATGAAACAGGTACTGGCCTCTCTCACTTTGAGTCAATTACTAACCTCTCTAAACTCGTTAAATAGGAATAGCGGGGCTCTTTTGTGATATAACGCAAGTAAAGCCCCAGCACAGTGTCAGTAGAAATATTATCTGTCACTGTTGCCGTCACCTTGATTTCTCATTCCTGGTTAGCTGCTGGTGGGACCCCCTGGCCGAGTTTCTCAAGGACACTGACAAGCATTCTGAGCTCTCAGCCAGGTCATTTCCTCAGCTCACCTTTCAGAGACCAGATTCTGGCAGAATGAGTACTTAAATTGGTGAGCAGATATATGTAACGAAAAAAAAGTCTGGCAGTGCTCAAATAACTCAGTTTTGGGTACAGGCTGTAATGAAGATGCATTCTTCAGAGCTTGGAAATAAACTCTGAGCTTTTTCTTTGTGCCTCCCCTTGGGTTGAAATGAATCCACCATCTCTGCCTGTCCTTACAGGGACACACACACACACACTTCTCCCAGGGCAGAAGCGCTTTCTATCCTCTTTCTCCACTTGAGGTGCAGATTCTGCATCCATTCTGGGCTCCTAGGTCATACAGCTGGGAGATGACCAGGGCTTGAAACCCAAGGAAATCAAATATACAGAAAAAAAGTGCAGTTAAAAAAGGAAGTAAAGTTGTACAAATGGGCTTTTAAATCATGTGCCAACTCCTTAAGAGGCAGTGGGGGGTGGAGGGAAAAGCCTGGGGCTTCACATGAAATAGAACGAGAAATCCCCACCCCCCCAGCAAAGGCACACTCCCCCCTGGTTCTAACTGGAAAGCAGAGCCCAAGATGCTGTCACTAATATATAAGACACAACCCAAATGTGGACATCTTCCCTTCATTATAAACCAGGTAAATACAGCAATAAATACAGCTGATTTGAGACTATGCAGGAGAGGACTTTTTTTCCAGCTACAGAAATATTTACTTCAAAAGTAGCACTTCATTAAAAAATTTTAAAAAAGAAGGAAAAAACACTGGAAGCGATTCAGGTTAATAGCTCCAAGGCGATTGTTTCCAGTGGGTGCTATGGCTATCTGTACCTTCATCTCGCTTATTAAGTGGTTTCAAGTAACTTCAAGTTTTGGGAAAAACCCAAACGGTCACCTTTTGATTTGCAGTCCTCAGGCTGTGTCAGGTTTAGTCTCCAGATTCTGATGACGTGCTGCCTGGTTGCCTAGAAGTTGAGCCCAAACTTCCAGGTCCCTCCTGCAGTACTCAGTGATCTATGCACAGACTAGTTTGTATCTATTTTGTGAAAAACAAAGAAAATCAACTTTATATGAAAAGCAGAGCGTTTGTAGGACATATTGATGACATTTGGTTTATTTCATTTTATTGTACTCACACTAATCAGAGGTAGTGTCCCAAGTGATTCCAAATCTTTGCCTGTGTCCATGGTGGAGCCTTTCCATGCACACCCCAGACAGCCTCCAAACTCTAGCTCCTAGCCCTCCAAGTTCTCCCTGAAGACTTCTTGGGCTTTTCATTACATATAAGAGAATCATCCCACACAACATGGAAGGGTTCCTTGGTAGTTACAAGTTAGTTGCCTCTATGGAACTAGATTCTGAGTACCTTGAAGGTACAAATCTCATTGCTCCCCTGTTCCCTCTTCCTGCCTACTGTCCTCTGCCCATTAGGACATAGATTATACACCTAGTGTCTAATAAAAATAATGTGATGTACACAGTATACAACACATGCAATGTATATTGCACATAACTCATAATACCTATAGGGTATGATGCATCAAACTTGTAATGTACATGGTGTTTAACGCATCCAATGTATGATACCTTGAGAATATAATACACCTAGCAGTGTATAATGTGATTTCCCTGTGATTGTACAGACTCTGATAAAGACATTACCACCAAGCTTTTCAATCTTTCTCTGACAATTTGTAGATTCTGACAATTTGTAGAAACAGTGACAGATTTATTTTGCAGGCTCCAAAATCACTGCAGCCCTGGTGACTGCAGCCATGAAATTAAAAGATGCTTGCTCCTTGGAAGAAAAGTTATAACCAATCTAGACAGCTTATTAAAAAGCAGAGACATTACTTTGCCAACAAAGTCTGTCTAGTCAAAGCTATGATTTTTCCAGTAGTTGTGTATGGATGTGAGAGTTGGACTATAAAGAAAGCTGAGCACCAAAGAATTAATGCTTTTGAACTGTGGTGTTTGAGAAGACTCCTGAGAGTCCTTTGGACAGCAAGGAGATCCAATCAGTCCATCCTAAAGGAAATCAGTACTGAATATTCATTGGAAGGACTAATGCTGAAGCTAAAACTCCAATACTTTGGCCACCTGATATGAAGAGCTGACTCATTTGAAAAGAGCTTGATGCTGGGAAAGATTGAAGGCAGGAGGAGAAGCAGGCAACAGAGGATGAGATGGGTGGGTGACATCACCAGCTCAATGGATATGCTACTGCTGCTGCCAAGTCGTTTCAGTCATGTCTGACTCTGTGTGACCCCATAGATGGCAGCCCACCAGGCTCCCCCATCCCTGGGATTCTCCAGGCAAGAACACTGGAATGAGTTGCCATTTCCTTCTCCAATGCATGAAAGTGAAAATGAAGTCGCTCAGTCGTTCCGACTCTTTGCAACCCCATGAACTGCAGCCTACGTGGCTTCCCCATCCATAGGATTTTCCAGGCAAGAGTACTGGAGTTTGAGTAAACTCTGGGAGTTGGTGATGGACAGGGAGGCCTGTCGTGCGGTAGTCCATGAGGTCGCAAAGAGCTGGACACGACTGAGAGACTGATCTGAACTTGTAGATTCCATGTCAAGGTCTTTTACCATCTATTTTTAACCATATGACACCTACACCAGTAACTCACCTTCCTTTCACTCTTTTTAGGATCAATTATTTAGGACAGGAGTCCCCCAGCCTCTGGAATCTAATGCCTGATGATCTTAGGTGGAGCTGATGTAATAATAACAGAAATTAAGTGCACAGTAAAGGTGACGCACTTGAATTATCCCAAAACTATTCCCCTACCCCCTGCCCCTATCTGTGGAAAAACTGTTTTCCGCAAAGCTGGTGGTCCCTGGTGCCAAAATGTTGGGCATCTCTGCTTTAGAGTACCTTGAATAGCCAGAAGAAAACCATGAGCACAGTTTAGAATGGTTTGCAACCTCACTTGCCCAGGCAGCATGGTTTGGTCAATCAGTGCGGTTTCTTTCCCATTATTAACACTTAGCTCAAGCAAGGGCTTCCGGTTTCCTCCCGGGTCACCCAGCCTGGAGAGGAGGTCTGAGCTCTTGAAGTGTGGTTTCCACCTCAACTGGCCACCCACAGCCTGACTCGTTGGGACACACACAGGGGCAAGGGCGCGGCTGTTTGTCTGTGAAACTGTTTTATAAAAGCTCCCCCCTGCCCTTTATTCCTCCCTGGCTGCCAGCAGTGAGGTCTCGCATCCCCACTTGGCAGCCACGACATGTGAGGTCATCTTTTCACCGCGCTGTTTCCTTCAGCATTTAGACGCTCTGGCTGGGACTCAATGTTTACAAACCCATCAACCTGGGAGGAGCTTGGTGTCGAAGAACATGAACATGCCCTTGCTGGCACCAAGAGAAGTGAGGACATGTTCTTGGGGGCAGGAGGGGAGCGAGGAGCCAACAGCACGCAGGCTGAGGTTACCTGTCTGTGAGGCGCTCTCTTCAGCTCTTGGCAGGACATCAAGTCCTGAAAGGAGGTGAATGACTCGTCACGTCCAGTCTAGTCCATGCTGTTGCTTGGAAAAGAAAAAGAGCTGCATGCTCAGGGTGAGCACCGACCCCCAGCAGCCACTCCATGTGCTTAAGTCACACAGGATGACATCCATGCAGAAGAAAGGCCATCTCGGGAGGTGTCACCCTGGGGAAGCCCCCTTTCCCAGACACACACTGTGAGTTGATCTCGCTCACGGAGCTAGTGGCAAAGAATCTGCCTGCCAATGCAGGTGACACAAGAGACGTGGGTTCGACCCCTGGGTCTGAAAGATCCACTGGAGAGGGTGATGGCAAGCCGCTCCAGTAGTCTTGCCTGGGAAATCCCATGGACAGAGGAGCCTGGCGAGCTACAGTCCAAGGGAGCATGAAGGTCGGACATGACAAAGCACACACACACGAGAGTGAGAACAAGCGAAAGAAGTGCCTACTTATGTGGAGGTGAGGAAACAGGGGCAGGATAGGTATAAACAATTGAATGGCATCCTTCCGACACCAGACGATGGTCTCCAGCAAAATGTGATTACAGTTTCTAAGCCCAGTGAGAGCACAGATTTCATTCACACCCTGACTCAAGGGTGCACACCACAAGACACAACTCTCCATTTTGTCTGCAGCTATAAGGGTTTCTTTCCTGAAGGCTCACTGACCCGTGGAGGAGGGGATACTTAAAGCTCTATCAGCTTAAAACCCAGTCGCTTTAGGTCATTTAAACAGTCTCTGATGAACACTCAGGTCACATGTCAGGCTCTCAAATGCCTCTGTCCCTGGGAGGTGAGATCTTCAGAGATAATATCTGAGCAACTGATGCTGTCTTAGGCTGAGGTGAGCCTGTGGCACCTCCAGCCTCTTCGTTTCCTAGAGAACCCAGTTGTTACCCTGCTGCATGGATGCACGAGTGTGAGTCTGGGCTTACTCCCAGGGGACTCTTTCTAGGCCCTTACCTTGCCACAAAAGAACCAAGGTGGGGCACCAGCAAGCTAAACTTTAAGACCTCCTATCGCCAGACCATGCAGTGTGGCCAAACAGACCTTGATGGGGCTGCCCCCAGGCTAGGATAAAACTGCCTTCTCTCCAGGTGCCCACAGGGAGCAAATTAAGTGTCCTTCCTTGCCCTCAGTTCCTCTCTTTCTCTCTTCCCCCTCCTCCTTTTTCTGGGCCTCACAAACATCCACATCCTGGAATATAAGCTTAAGCTCCAAAGAAAGTAAGAACAACCCTGATAGTGTGATCATTTAGTCTGGCACTATTCTGACATAATTTAGAGACACTTTATCAAAATATGGGCTTCCCTGATAGCTCAGTTGGTAAAGAATCTGGTTCAGTTCCTGAGTTTGGAAGATCCCCTGGAGAAGGGATAGGCTACCCACTCCAGTATACTTGGGCTTCCCTTGTGGTTCAGCTGGTAAAGAAGCTGCCTGCAATGTGTGAGACTAGGTTTGACCCCCAAGTTGAGATTCCCTGGAGAAGGGAACAGCTACCCACTCCAGTTTTCTGGCCTGGAGAATTGCATGGACTGTATAGTCTATGGGGTCATAAAGAGTTGGACTTTTTGAGCGACCTTCACATACATATCAAAATATAGTAATTATTATAATCTAACTTGAGAGCACAGTATATGAAAGCAGAGTTTCACAGACACTATTCTGTGCAAGTTACTGATTTTTTTCCAAACCCATCATCTTCTGCAGAAGTTGGGGTCTCATGCATGAAAGGAAGTTGCCATGGAAGTTGCAAATGGCATGGCCTAGATTCAAAATCTGTCTCTGAACTTTCCACTACATTGTGAAACTAATTTTCCCCCAAATCTTCACTTGATCACAAAGGCCATATGCTGCTAATACTCAGCTGCACACCAACCTTCTAATTCCTCCAGAGTCAATGACTCTCATATGTGAGAAACAATCACCATCAAAAACAGTCTCACAGTCATACTTAACTGCAAAAGAGGTGAAAAATTCTAACATGTTTCAATCTGATTAATCTTGACTTAATGACTTCCTTATGTCTAGCCTTAATGAGACATCCCAATAAATCTTCTTGAAGCATATAGTCATGCTAAAGTCACAGAGACACATCAGACATGACCTACTCAACACTTTAGCTGTTTAGCTACAGTCTATTCTTATTAATACACTACTGAGGAATGAATGAATAAACCTCAGGATGTTAGTGGACTGTTTTACACACTTGCTAAAGTAAAGCTTATTTGAAGTTTACAGAGCACAGGGACAAATAAATGACTTTATCCCATTATCAGAATGCCCTACAAAAAGGACAGAGGAAGAAACAAATTTCAAGGAGACACTAAAGATAAAGGTGCCAGGCACTTTCATCCCCCTATCAAGGCAGCTGGCATTTGAATCTTCAAAACCTAGTGATCACAGGCTGGGAGCCATGTGAATCAATGAACCCTTTACTGCATGGCTGATGACTTGTAAACACACCTTGTTGCTACATGGGTTCAGGCAATTACTGGGCAATTATACCTGCAAACTACCTAGTAATTAAAAGATGGAGTCTCATGTGGGTTGCCATTTGAGAAGCAGTGGCTGCTTTCTCGCTTCATTGGCCTGATCACATCCTCCTGAGAAGATATTTGGGAGCCAACAGATAGGTGATCCATTTATAGAACAGCTGAATCTCAGAGGGAAGATGGCTCTAATCCTGAGATGGTCCAAAGCAGTACTTCCTGGATTAAGAGAAAAGCCATAAATGACTAAGGAATCATATTTGCAGGTGCCAAAGTCCAGGGCACATGTGTAGAGTGAATATTTATTAAGCAATTATCTACAAAAGTCTGGGCACATGAGAAAACTTACACCTACCAAGCAACCCTTACAGAATATCTATCTGGACACTGTGCTAAGAGCTTTACATCTATTTTCTCCTTTAATCTTCCCAACCAGCCTGGGAGGTAGAGATGTTATTATCTGTATTTTCCAGACAAGTTTCCTGAACTCAGAAAGGCTACACAACAACATCATATCCGCTCTGCTAGTGAATGGCCAAGTTGGGATGTTAACCCACATATTCTAACTGCAGGAACTGTGTTTATCTTTGTTTCTCTTCCTGGTATAAAGGAAAATGAGGAGAATTTAAAGATGAAATTCTTGTCTTTCAGATTACTGAGAGTGAAATGACTCTAAACCAAAATTTTCTCACACAGACCAAAGGGCTATAATGTGCATTAAAGACAATGTACCAAGACTTTTCAGGTGGCTCAGTAGTAAAGAACCTGCCTGTCAATGCAGAACATGCGGATTCAATCCCTGGATCAGGAAGATCCCTGCAAGGAGGAAATGACAACCTACTCCAGTATTCTTGCCCGGGAAATCCCATGGACAGAGGAGCCTAGTGGGCTGCTGTCCGTGGGGCTGCAAAAGTGATGGATACAATTGTGATTTCACAACAACCAAGAATAGAGAACATTTAAGGTATATGGTCCATACAGACACAGGTAACTTTCTAGATGTTCTAAACAGGTGTGAATTTTGAGCCGGATTCTTTAAAATAATGACTATTTTAACCTCATCTAGTTTATAATTAGATTTCTTAAGTTCCATAAGCCTTCCTCTGTGACTATTGGACTGAGTGTGGAAACATGTTTTTCTTACCCTTGAAAAATATGATGTGCTAGAAATCCCTGGCAGGTGTGATCATGCTCTGGCTGAAAACCACCTGGTGAACAAAAACCCTACTTTGAGAACTGATTTTAGGTGTTTGATAACTAGATCCATAATATTTTCTTCCTTATCATTTCAGAGAATATTGCAAATCTGAGAAACAGTGTTACTAACACTCATCAAGTTCTGCGTAAAGTTTGTTAGTATGGAGACAAGGAAACCAGGCATACATGGTGGACATTTGGAGCAACTTTAAAATTGAAATATGAACTCATTTTTGGCCCTAGGAAGGAATGATTGCTAAGAATAGGAATTCCAGTTTCTACTACTGTGAAGGATTCCAGAGGTTGGTCAAGGTCAGGTACTAGAATGGGTGACTGCAGTAGAGAAAAGGGAGGGATCGGGATAAAAATTGGTTTTGTCTGCTACCAGCAGGTTGGATTTATCACTCTATACATTACTATTGTCACTTGTAAAACTGGAATAATATAGTGTATTTCTATTTGAAGTGTATGCAAAAGTACTTAGAGAAATTCTGTATTCATAAAGTATTATTTTTTTATTATGGGTTCAGTTCAGTTCAGTTCAGTTGTTCATTTGTGTCCGATGCTTTGCAACCCCATGAATTGCAGCACGCCAGGCCTCCCTGTCCACACAAACTCGCAGAATTCACCCAACTCACATCCATCAAGTCGGTGATGCCATCCAGCCATCTCATCCTCTGCTAATCCCTTCTCCTCCTGCCCCCAATCCCTCCCAGCATCAGAGTCTTTTCCAATGAGTCAACTCTTCACGTAAGTTGACCCATGTCATGGAGTTTCAGCTTTAGCATCCTTCCTTCCAAAGAACACCCAGGACCAATCTCCTTCAGAATGGACTGGTTGGATCTCCTTGCAGTCCAAGGGACTCTCAAGAGTCTTCTCCAACACCACAGTTCAAAAGCATCACTTCTTCGGCGCTCAGCTTTCTTCACAATCCAGTTCTCACATCCATACATGACTACTGGAAAAACCGTAGCCTTGACTAGACGGACCTTTGTTGGCAAAGTAATGTCTCTGTTTTTGAATATGCTATCTAGTTTGGTCATAACTTTCCTTCCAAGGAGTAAGCATCTTTTAATTTCATCTGCAGTGATTTTGGAGCACAAAAAAAATAAAGTCTGACACTGTTTCCACTGTTTCCCCATCTATTTCCCATGAAGTGATGGGACCAGATGCCATGATCTTAATTTTCTGAATGTTGAGCTTTAAGCCAACTTTTTCACTCTCCTCTTTCACTTTCATCAAGAGGCTTTTTAATTCCTCTTCACTTTCTGCCATTAGGGTGGTGTCAGCTGCATATCTGAGGTCATTGATATTTCTTCCAGCAATCCTGATTCCAGCTTGTGCTTCTTCCAGCCCATCGTTTCTCATACATACTCTGCATATAAGTTAAATAAGCAGCATCACAATACACAGCCTTGACGTACTCCTTTTCCTATTTGGAACCAGTCTATTCTTCCATGTCTTCACAATTCTAGGTCAGTGAAATTCATGTATTCTTATAGAAATTCAAGTATGTTCTCACTTATTTATAATTACTAATAACTGTTATTCAAGCATACCATATTTTTAAAAAATAATGAATCAGTTTTTATAGTAAAAATATTTTAAAACTTCTATTAAAATTTTGAAGTAATTATTACTGCTGTACAAAATAGCAGTTTTTCCCAGCTAAAAGACCCAACTCAATGGACCTGACAGTGCCCCCTGACAGTCTAAATCGTAGCAGTGCAAAATCTTAAATTTTTCTTTTCTGATAATGATGGCATTATCACTGAGTCGGTTATGTGTCACTGGTTCACACTATTGGCAATACACTTATAAAGTATCCTAATTAGACTGCTCTTTGCCTCTCTTGAAACAGAATGAGAAAAAAATGAGATTGTATCCAGTGTTAATGATCCTAGGCTGTCACAACAGAGTAACTAGACAAGCCCAGTGTTCTGATATCTTCAAGGGTAATGATGATGTTAACAGTACTTCTAAAAAACTGTTTTTATTGAAGTATAGTTGATTTACAATGTACATGACTTACAATGATTTGCAATTTACATGTATAGCAAAATGATTCAGTTTTATATATATATATATTCATTTAGTATGATAATCCTGAGGTCCACCCATGTTGGTATTATTTCATTCCTTTTTATGGCTGAGAAATAGTCCATTTGTGTGTGTGTGTGTGTGTGTATACATATGTATGTATGTATCAGCTCAGTCGCTCAGTCCTGTCTCACTCTTTGTGACCCTGTGGACTGCAGCATGCCTGGCTTCCCTGTCTAACACCAACACCTGAAGCTTGCTCAAACTCATGTCCATTGAGTCAGTGATCAGCTTGACTTCCCTCTCCCTTCTTTTCTGATTCCATCCTCCATATCTGCTCATCTGTGAATCACATTCAACTCTAATTAACCACAACCTAATAAATGCAGCAGCAGCAGCCACACAGTGAGGGCAGTAACTTGGCCTCCAACACGAGATATAGCTCTCCAGGATGGGGCTCCACAGAGAAGATTAGATTCCAGACTTCCTACCTACATATTCTTACAGAAGTTCAAGATTGGGAAGGAACATGTAGACTCTGCAGGACTGAGAGCCAGCAGACCTGGGAGTTTGCCCAAAGAGTTACTACACTTCACTGCCTTAGGAAGTGCAGCAAAGACCTACTGGAATAAAAGAGTAAATAATTGAAGGAAAAGTTACCCACAGCCAATGAAGATACCTAGGGGTATGATGTTGGGGAAGTTATTGAATCCAGGGTTAATAGCAATTTTCTTCAAATTGGACTTTGGGGAATTTTAAGCAGAACAATTGGGCAATTTGCTGTTACTGTTGGAAAAGACCCTGATGCTGGAAAAGACTGAGGGCAGGAGGAGAAGAGGGTGACAGAAAATGGGATGGTTGGATGGCGTCACCAACTCAATGGACATGAGTTTGTGCAAACTCCAAAAGACAGTGAAGGACAGTGAAGCCTTAAGTGCTAAAGTTCGTGGGTTCATATAAGTCAGACATAGCAACTGAACAACATCATTTCTTATTATCATCACCACCAGTTTATTTTTATAGCACAGCTCATGTAGGAAATACCCACATTAAGAGCAGAACTGAAAATCCAGCAGAAGATACTGAGAGAAGAAGACCTGGTAAAATCAAGTACCCATAGACCTTGACCGAGGAGCTTCATGACTCTGAGGACCCACTTCCTTGCACCCGGAGGAGGAACACTCCAAGCCCAGGGGATCCAGCATCTGTGGGAGAAGCTCTGGGTGCTCATGTCTTTGTGGGTAAAAAGAAATAAAGGTCCAACCTTGTCTTGTGAACAGCTTTGGCTTGTGCACAAAAAATGTCACACACCTGTAATAGAGACAATCCCATAGAGAATTCCTTACTAAGTTCAAGTCTAAGATAACCTCTTAGAGCTGCTGCGCTGAGCTGCTGTGTTAAGAATCTACCTCGCTTTGTCTCCCCAGCCCATCCAGTCAAGCATGCAATAGGCATACTGGTGAGATAACTGTTTTTTCCTGCCTTGTTCCATTCCTTCTGCTACTTCTATAAACACTTGTTTCCAGTTTCTGAAACCCTTGCTTCCTTATGTCTTGTCTTCCTCTAGGAGGGGTAAGCGATGGTGAAGGTAAACATCTCAGCAGTGACAACATTCATGGTTCTGAGTCTCCAATCCACAGATGTACTGACCATCCAATAGCTTCAGATTTTTATCCCATCTTGTGCCTGCCTGATTCCAGGTATCTCACAGTGTCTTGAAGATCTTAGCTTGGGTTCTTCTTCACCTGCAGAAGAAGATGTTGAGACAAAGAATAGAGTTCAAGTTGTTTATTTGAGAGAAAATTGCAGGTAACACTGGTGGGGGAGTTGGGATATGAAACAGAGAAGAGAAGCCATCCAACAAAGAGTTATGAAGTTATCACTTTGGGCAACTAAAGTTGAATCCTGCTGGAGAACTCGATGGAACACATGTTTCAGAGGATATCACCAGAGGAGTGGGGGAGGTGGGGTATTGATACACTAAGTCCACCAGTGTGAGCCAAGAGCTCTTGTGAGGGAGACATTAATTCTTTGGCCTTTCTGGCTCGCTGCAAACCAGCCTCTGGTGACCACAGACAGCTATAAGAATCAAGCAGAGCATCCTACATTTTGGAGGATGGAAGTTGATCCTGTACTCTGAAGTGGGACGGGCAGGAGAGATAGGTAAGGGCACTGAAAGTTTCTATCACACCATGGAAAGTGCCTCCCTGCTGCTACCCAGGCTGATTTCTGCTCCACTGCCTGTCTGTGACAACCATGGGCATCAATGACTTGTGCTAGAATGTTCCTGCTATCAAATTATGGATGGCCTAGAAAAAGATAAACACAGAAGTAACCCAGTAGTGTTACTTCAGGTAAAAAAAGGTTTCCCAACGTGTGGCCATCTGTCTCCAAGATATTGGGACTGGTTTACCAGGCTGGGTGGAATGAGTTACATTTATATGGCATTAACCAGGGTCCCAAATAAAATCATGCCTGTCTGCTGAAATCCAAAACTAAGCTCCTGAACGGGGAAGGTATTAAATTGAGTTGTTGACTCACTTAGTGATTATTTGGAGGTAAGTTGCTATCTTTTTTTTTTTTCCTTTCAAAGATCTAAACCTAATTTCACAAGCCTGGTCCTTGGTCTCAAAGTCCCATAGCTATTCCCCACTAGAGACCATCAAACACTATGCCGGGTCACTGGAGGGAGGAATACTCTTTAGACCTCCACATGCCACACATTTTTCCACGTTGCTATGTATACACTTTCGGCATGTTGTTGGTTTCTGGAAGGTAGGTCTGCTTCTTATATATCTCTATACTTGCCGAGGACAATCTTAGACACTTGAGGGTGGTCATTAAATATTAGTTAAGTTGATATGCTCAAAAAAGTGGAAACATGAAAACCCAAAGTCCCACCCCAGATCCCTGTGGTTCAGGACAATAGCTGGTTCTCCTCTTTTATGCAGGACACAATAGCCACCCCATGTGAGCTCTCCAAACATTGCTGTTTTTTTTTGAGGGGACAAGGTGGGGAAGGACAGCTTAGTTTTGAAAGTTCTGTTAATGATGTGGAAAGAGTAGATGTCCCCCAAATGTGCTCTAAAGGCACTTTTGCCTTCTATTTGTAGTGAGAGGGAGGTACCCTGATCACATCAGCAGCTTCAACCATGTCACTTCCCTTTGTCCTGAACTTCCAAGGAGAACTTGATGGACCTACCCAGTATGGGCATTTTTTACTGTTTCTGAAGAAGGGTGGATGCAACAGAAGCAATGAGCTGGTGCTCAGGATCCATATTTGGCACATGGAGGTCATTACATCCACTTTTGAATGTTTCAGATGAGAATATGGATAGCAAACTCTCAAAGTCAACAATAGTTGGTAGATAATCACAGGGAGGTTCTTGCCTTAGGAGATGCTTTAGGGTTTCCAGACCTTCTCTTTAATGCAAGACACACAAAAGATCTGCGTCCCTTAAATATAAACCTAATCTGTCTTTAATCACAGAATAGTCATTTTGTTGAGCATGTAACTCATGAAGACAGACCTGAGACTAAACACACACCCACATACACACCGAGAGCCTCTTTTCAATCTCCTTCTCAGCAGTTCGATTATAGCTCTGATGCTTTTCTGTCTTAGCTGTATTAGGAATATTTCAGAGATAGCAAATTGGGTAGTATGTCTATAATTAGTTAAGTCCATTCTGATCTTTTTTTAATTGTTTAATTATTCTACTCAGATATCTGGGAGAACATCTATCTGTGCCTACCACTGTAAAAAATGCTGAGATATATACCAAAATACCTCTAATGCAACATGGAGATGCTATGTTCAAGGAATTTGATGATCTAACAGTCAACAGGATACCTAACATTCAGGAAGCAGGGCCAGGCAAAAAGTGATCCAGTGCCCTGGGAACAGCCGTCAGAGTAAGAGGAGCTCAGAGGTAGGTGAGCTTCCTAGTGGCTAAAGAGAGTAGAGAAGAGGTCAGGGAAGGGGTAAAGACGCCAGCCCGGAGCTTCTGCCTCCTTTGTGATGCCACAGGCACAGAGATGGGAGGAGGGTGAGACTGAACCCTCAGGTACCTATTGCTCATATCTCTGGGTCAGAAGAAGTCAGAACTTATGGGTAAGACACAGGGTTGGAGAGGAGACATTGCTTGTCGCAACTCTGTTCTCCAGGAAGACAAATCAGGCTCTGAGCATTGTAAGTTTAAAAAGTAGCCCCATACTTCCTCATCAACCCCAGGCAGAAGATTGATTAACACAGAGCTTTAAAATAAGTCACTCAGTTCCTCAAAGGGTAACGGTAGGTAGCAGTTCTCAACGTGTAAGGCACTGGGTTTAGAAACTTCCTGAAGATTTATAGAAAATGTAAAACACTACTGCAACTACTAAGTGAGAAAATCTAAAACTTGAGAATGAGTGGCAGGGGAGAATGGAGAAAAGATAAACCTGCCAAGTGTCAGAGTCAGCCTCATATTAAAAGACAAATTAAAAGCATCTGTCTGCGAAAACCATGGTCACGGAGTGGACCTGACAATTCTTGGTTAAGATGGTAGAATAGAAAAAGTTGAGAACCACTGCAGTTGATGGGTTCTGTCTTTTTGCCAACTTCCCCTAGCCTGGAAAGGATTACTTTTCTTAATAGACTAGATGCGTTGGTGAGAAATGTATATTTATAAATTAAACATACAATAAAAATCAAATCATAAAATGTAAAAACCATATGCGAACACCTGGAGAAAAAGTTTAAAAATATGCATTCTACTTCAGTTATTTCCAATTATGCAGTCATTTCGTTGATGGACAGAATTCTCATTTATTTCAAAGCACTGGCTACTTTATAGAAGCAACTTCCAATATAATGCATTTATTCATGTGTCTTGATCTTGCATGATTTTCATCCTGGCAATAGTTCTCCATTTTGAAACAGAAGTCAAAAGTGTTCACATAGTCTTCTTTTGAAAAATGTGCTCTTGCCTTTAGCAGGACAGCCGGGATTAAGCCAAATGGCAAAGAGAGATTGATCCATGTAAGGCGGAGTGGGGGATGGGGGCAGCAAGTTAACTGTCTCTTCTACCCTGGACTAGTTGTCTCTCAAGTCATCACCTCTCCACTTGACTCAACTATTCACTGTCCTTAAGAACACTTGACCAGCACAGAGTGGCTGATTTCTGGTCCAGTCCATTAGGCCCTAAAGTTTAGCAAACAGTGGCAGTAAGGCTGCCTTTTTCTTTTCCCATCAAATATTTATTTATTTATTTATATTTTATTTTTGGCGGCACTGCGTCTTCATTGCAGCAGGTGGGCTTAGTTAACCTGCAGCATGAGGGATCTTAGTTCCCCCATCAGTGATCAAACCTGAATCCCCTGCACTGGAAGGTAGATTTTTAACCACTGGACCACCAGGCAAGTCCCTTGGGTTAAGTGACAAATTTAAGAGCAGAATGAAAGGATAGCTGAGGGGTAGTGGCTACCTAGGCATCTCAAGAGAGATAGCTTCTTTTAGAATAAGAAAGAAATAACTATCTGATTTAAATCACTTTGGAAACTTTGCAATGAAATACCAGAGAAGGAAATGATGGATATACTCATCATATGGAATTATACAACTCACCTTAGCACTCAAGGGACCCACCTTTATAATAAACACACATACACACACATATACTCATCCCCGCACGGATGAGAAAATTAAGGACCAGTGATTTGAAGTGACTCATTCTAACACAAAACTAATTAGTAATGAAGCCAGAGCTACAACTCAGATCTCTTAATTTTTAATGCATTTCTTTACCTCACTCTGCTTTTCCATGAGTTGGAATAAATCCATCCAAACTTCAAAGTGATTTTAACCACTTGAATTGAGACAGTCCAGCCCCCTACCACATTCCCCTTCCATTGTCTGTTTCATTCAAATTGCCCTAAAACACAGCGAAGTGAAGCTAAAGTTCTCAGTTGTGTCCAACTCTTTACAACATCATGGACTACACAGTCCGTGGAAATCTCCAGGCCAGCATACTGGAGAGGGTAGCATTTCCCTTCGCCAGGGAATCTTCCCAACCGAGGAATCGAACCCAGGTCTTCCACAGGCAGATTTTTTACCAACTGAGCTATCAGGGAAGCCCACAGAAACTTACAGCAATTCCTTATTTCTAACCAAAAAGAGACCATGGAATTCTTACACACTGGGTCATTCCACCCTTTCCAAAGTCTCTTTACTGGGATAGTTTTCCAGCCAAGGAAAACCACCTGCTGTTTCATTTTCTCCTCCACCCTCTGGACCTCTGTGCATTGTCTATATTCTCCCTGAGAACCCCCAACACCCATCTTCCCTGTGAAAATTCCACCAGTCCTTTCAGACCAAATCACACCCTGCCTCCTTTAGGAAGTTTTCCAGGAGACGCAGCTGTCTTCCATTGCTCTCTTCTGCTGTGCTTGTTTCTCTGCATCACTGTCTGCCACCTGCTCCTTTGTAAGGTCTTTGGGAAAAAATTCCTCTCTTACTCAGAGAGTAATTCCAGAACTTTGAACAGGTCTACACACATAGTAGGCACTCAGTTAAAACACAGTTTTTTTGTTTCATGTTGAAAAAAATAAATGTGTAATTTAATTAACAACTTCATAATCTCACCCTCCTCCCTCACAGAATCAGTGCATTCACATAAAAATAATCCAAATATGATGAATAGATAAAATAATTAGCCTATCATCTATCTTTTATTACAGACAAGTTTTGCATGTTGTCTGCATAACCCTAGTCTCTCAGGAAAACTCTTAGTAGCTAGAAATTTAAAGTCAATTTTAAAGTGAAAAGCAATACACATTGTCCTCGGAAAAAAAACATACAGTCGTACTAAATTCCCTAGTTATACACAGGGTCACAGTTGTCACCATTCATTAATCTCAATGATGCCATAGAAATGTCCTATTGCAGACCTTATCAAATGGTGTGAATACAGTGTCCACTTCTAAAACTGCTTACTAAACATTTAGCATCAATGTATGCATGCATGCATGCTCAGTCACGTCCCACTCTTTGCAACCCCATGGACTGTAGTCTGCCAGGCTCCTCTGTCCATGGAATTTTCTAGGCGAGGATACCAGAGTGGGTTGCTGTTTCCTACTCCAAGGGATCAATGTATACGTATTGAATGTTAGCAAAGAAGACTGCTTGAAAGATAACAGCAGATATAGAAGGGGATTGTGAGGATTAGAATGACATGTACCACATGGCTTACTTAATAAGTCCTGATCAAATTCAGCAGTTAAATATCTGAGGAGGCAACATTATCCTCTTGATGCATCCATTTTACAGCTAATAAATATATATGGCGAGTGACTCTCCCTTCCAAATTGCACAGTAGTCAAAAAGAGAAAGTATTAGTACTCCCGATGGATCAGGGATTGGTCCCTTATGTTGCACACAGTCAAGGAAAGTAAGGTCCTTGTAGCCTGTCCCAGACTGATTCTGTCCTTCTTTTTCCATTTTTTCCCTTTTTGAACATCTTGCTATGCTCACAATCCAGGTGCCTGGCCTTAGCATCACTCTTGTTTTTCACTAGGTGTTCTTACAGAGACCTTGCAAAGCCTCAATATATCCTCTTTAATATAGCACATCTAACACCTCCTCCTGAAGGATATTGAATCTGAGATACTCTTCAAAGGAATCAAAACAAAATAAAAAGAAAACAAGCCCCAGTGTCCCCACAAGATGAAGTGGTGATGAGGTATTGTCAGGTATCTGGAGTTTGTATGTTACATCGCTGGGAAAGATTGAAGGCGGAGGAGAAGGGGACACCAGGATGAGGTGGTTGGACCGCATCACCACCTCAGTGGATGTGAGTTTGAGCATGCTCTGGGAGTTGGTGATGGACAGGAAAGTCTGGTGTGCTGCAGCCCATGGGGTCGCAAAGAGTCGGAAACGACTGAGCGACTGAAATGACTGAACTGATGTTACATGGCAGATTGTTTCATCCATCTTTCCAGAAGGGCATATTTTGAACATGGAAACTGGGGTTGAGAGCACTCCAATAGGGAGGGCTTGTGGGTGGAGGGCTCCACCGGTCTGCTACCCACACAACAGGGGTGTAAGGAAGAAGTGAATGAAGACTTGGCTTGTCATTTCTGAAAGACTGCCATGGTCTGCGTCATCCCTGGAGTTCTAGGTTTGTTCTGCCTCATCCAAATGAATGCTGTCTCCATGGACCTTGTAAAACCAAGGCTTTCATGCATGCATTCCTCCCAAGCTGAGCTGGCCAGCTCTACTGCATTAAATCAATTGTGATCCAAGCTGATTCTTTTTTCAGATGACTTGTAGTTAGCATGCAGCAACATGGTATAAGACTTCCAAATAGATCAATTAAATAGCTGGATTGTGAAGAAATCATTTCCCATGGGTCTCATTTTATTTTTGTCCTTGATGTACTAGAACATATATCTTTTCCTTGTTAAAAAAAGTGACTCTCAGTAAAAACAATATGAAATTATCTGATTAAAATATTGCTTTTGAATGTTGCATTTGAGGCTTATGGAAATTTTTCTTTAAATCTTCTGTGACAGTCATTTTCTATCAGACTTTGAATTGTAACACTCACCTTGTCACCCTGCTTTCTTTCTGCCTGGAGAATGCACACATCACAGGTTGTTATGACCTAAGTGTGTACATATGTAGCCCAAGGACTGAAAAATAAACAGCCTCAGTCCAGTGTTTAGCATCCTGAAATAGAAACAGTGCATGTGTGTCTGTGTGTGTGTATACACCTCTGGATATTCTGCATCTCTCTCCAAAACACCTCCAAAGATCTTTATAACTACTTTCTTATTTAAATGCTAGTACATGCTGACAGTTAAAATAAAACTCTTGCTTTCAGGATTATTAACACATTCTGATTTTAATCAACCATTTATTCTGTCTCTTCAACATTATACTTCAGAATGGTTACACAGAAAGAATAACAACATATACAGTTTTTTGTTTTGGCTTGGTTATTTGCCTATACTTGTTTATTCTTTTGGTTTTCCTTGATAATTGATATTTACTTTCTTTGAAATAAAATAGTCACCTCTCTGAAAGTCCAATTAAAAAAATTCTGAGTTTGTCTCAGATCTGAGTCCACCTGGGCTATGGTTGGTCATCCTCCTTGCTATGGACAAGGACCTCTCCCGTCCTTGTTGGAAGAAATGCATGTGTGGTTCTATGACTGATTAAAAGAAAAGTACAAAAGGTTCTATGACTGATTAAAAGTACAAAAGGTAGAAAAAGTCCATGAACCTGAGTCCAAGTCTGCCATGAATTTTTCTTGCCCCTTTGGTGAGTTTCTTGCTGCTGTCATCTTTCTTACCTGTGAAGTGGGGTGATTCCATTGCTGAATTTGATTGGGAAATTGCTCTGAGATATGTAGACAAAGATAGTGATGGAAGTTTTGCTAGTCCAGTTTGCAGCAGTTTTTTTCTTTTTTTCCTTTCAGAATCAATTGAAAAAAAGTCTTTTATTTAGACTGTATTTTAGTTAAGTTTTAAAATATTATTTATTTGGCTGTACCGGGTCTTAGTTGCAGGATGCAGGGTCTTATATCTACATTGTGATATACAGGATCTTTAGTTGCAGCATGGGAGATCTAGTTCTCTGACCAGGTATCAAGCTCAGGCCCTCTGCATTGGAAGTGTAGAGTACTAGCCACTGGACCACTAGGGAAATCCCTTTAGTGAAGATTTCAATCACAGAAAACACTTAATTTTTTTCTATTAAATGGTAGCTTTAGTGATATAGAATTCTATTATTCTCTGTTGACCAATCATGATACAATGGTATTAAATGAATAATAATTACATAATCACAATAGTAAAAGATGAGAAAACATTTAAACTTTAAAGGACTCAAATCTGTGAGTTACCAGATTCCTTAGAGTCTTCTTCTATTACTTCCATTCTTAGAAAGATTTTACCTCTTGAGGTTTTAGATGATAGTTTTCTATTATTTTCTTCTGTGGTTTTCTTCTTAATACTTAGTTCATTTTTTCCCTAGCTCTAATTTATTTTTTGTATGTCTGAAGAAGACACACACATGCTAATAGTTTTCATATCCCTATAAATAGACTGTGGGTAAGCCCACATTTCTCCAATGGACTGTGGCACCTCTTTTTACCACACATTGGATTCTCATATGTAAGAATCAGTCTTCTGAGAGAATGTTACTTCTTTGTCCTTTGAAACCACATAGCAGCTTATGTTTTGTCTTTCTTATATGTTTCTAAAAATACGTATATGCCCTCTACATGACTGACCTTTTCCAGGGTGTGGAAATTATATGTTTTTCATTCTCTTTATCTTTACTTTAATATTTAGCTGTTAATTCACAATATGCTGTTTGATTTGGATTCTGATACTATATACCAAAAAGGATATTATACACACACAAAGATAGAAGAATAAAGAAAGGAAAATGCCATAAAAATCTTAATTGGAAACAGGGTTTGAGGCTGCTGGTCAGTACCCTTGACTGCTGGTCCACAGGACAGTCCGGAGGGCTGTGACTCTGGCTCCTGGAAAGCACTGCCCTTGCTGGGTGGCCCTGGATGGTGGGAACCTAAGCCCCGGTGCCCTTCCCACCCCTGGCCTGTCACACTTAGCTTTATCCTCCACCTGAGCTTTCCCATTTGAATCAGAAGGGCAGCTCCAATTAGGACACTAGGCAAAAAGTTAAAGAGGAAGCTCAAAGCAATGCTGAGGCCCTCAAGGTCACACAATCACTCTCTCTCCACACACTGTCACTAGGCTACAGATCATTCCAGAACAGTCAAAATTCATTTTGAGCAATCCAGGTGCACTGCCAAGCTGCCATCCAAACCTTAAGATGACAATCAGGTCTACCATTCCTTGTGCAGTCTCCATCAGCTGTTGGATCTTGTGCTGAGGTGCTTTCCATTCCATAAACTTACATGCCTAGGTCATCTGTTATCTCAGGAGGGACATCTGTCATTCTAGCGAGAGACACCTGAGCTGTTAATATTGGCACCAAATTCCTTCAGCCTTTGTAAACTCTGGGATAAGATGATATTGCACAGCCTCGAATCCCCTTGTAAAAAGCCTGGTCAATGTCCCAAGTCCCCCAAAAGGATAATCTCTACCAGGGCAGCTCAAGTGTCGTTTTAGTCTCTCTCAATTTCAGAAAGTATGAGTGTAAATCAACGTCCTGCTCACTAAGGTCACTTACAACAAGCCTGGGACAAAGAATTGTAGTCCTCTCTTGATCCCACTCCTCTGCCCTTGGCAGATGGAAGTTATTGAACTATCTTGAAAGTACTTGTAAACCGTACACCAGAATTTGAGAAAAAGTGAAATGGTTCAGGAGAATTAATCCTGTGGGTAACTGTTTGAATCCAGACTCGTTCATGTTGAGACTCGTGACTGAAGCTAGTTATTTAGCCTCTCTGAGCCTTGGCCTCTGCATCTGTTAAATAGAACAACAGCCACCTCCTAGAAGAGCTGTGTATACAAGTCCTGTGTGTTTGAGGGACCTGGCCCATAGTGAGCTCTCAGTTCAATGAAGTTATTATTAGGACTGGAGTAAGCAGGGTGACAGATTCTTGGATGGTATAGGCAGAGATCAGAGAGAATGAAGACAGAATTCTCCCCTGAGTGTTCCCTGGGGCATGGCCAGAATGAGGACAAAGCAGCATATGGGCTGTTCGGTCACTCCAGAGGTGGCATCTTTGTGCTCTTGGGAAAGGTTAGTCCTGCAGTAGATGGTAGGAATCAGAATTTGTAGACACCAGCTATGCTGGAGAGCTGCGGCCTGGCCAGGTTATAGGGCTCTTACTGATCACACCCCATTTGTTCAGTCCATCGCTCATGAATTCTTCATTCATGGGAATTCATGAATTCTCCAGGTGCAATGCTGGTCGTCAAGGCTGATCGCAATGTAACGGTAAGAAGTAAGCGTGTGTGGTCCCAGATGGCTAGTGCCACCTGCCGTGGTGTTTCCCAAGAAAAGAAAGAAGCGGCTCATGTTCGTACATCTTGAGCCCTGGCTCCCCCAGTAAAGGAACAGAGAGCCATGTTTGGCTACTTGGCCTTCTCTTTATTAATAGAAACCCTGGTAATACCATCCGGGAGAAAAATAAAAACCCTGGCAGAAGTGGGTATGTATTTTCAGATGACACAATTTATATTTAGAGATGGGGATTATGCCCCTTGAGAGGCATGAAAGAGGAGGAAGCAAGAGTGCAGCTAAGCATCTGGCTGCAGCAAATGTCATCTCCCAGAGTGGTCGTGCTCGGCGCAGGCGCACGTTAGAACCAGGGAAGGTGGAAGATTCAGAGCTTGTCCCCCTGCCGAACTCCTCACTGCCCAACATGCTGATGAAATGAGGACCAAAGTCAGGGCTGGATCTTCCAGGGAGGGTAAACCCAGCCTCAGGGCACATTTATGAACCAGAGCACCTCTACTCTCACCAAGGAGTGATGTGGGACAAAGTGAAATAATCTGATGAATGCCAAGGGCAAATCTCTACCAGGGCAGCTCAAGTGTCGTTTTAGTCTCTCTCAATTTCAGAAAGTATGAGTGTAAATCAACGTCCTGCTCACTAAGGTCACTTACAACAAGCCTGGGACAAAGAATTGTAGTCCTCTCTTGATCCCACTCCTCTGCCCTTGGCAGATGGAAGTTATTGAACTATCTTGAAAGTACTTGTAAACCGTACACCAGAATTTGAGAAAAAGTGAAATGGTTCAGGAGAATTAATCCTGTGGGTAACTGTTTGAATCCAGACTCGTTCATGTTGAGACTCGTGACTGAAGCTAGTTATTTAGCCTCTCTGAGCCTTGGCCTCTGCATCTGTTAAATAGAATAACAGCCACCTCCTAGAAGAGCTGTGTATACAAGTCCTGTGTGTTTGAGGGACCTGGCCCATAGTGAGCTCTCAGTTCAATGAAGTTATTATTAGGACTGGAGTAAGCAGGGTGACAGATTCTTGGATGGTATAGGCAGAGATCAGAGAGAATGAAGACAGAATTCTCCCCTGAGTGTTCCCTGGGGCATGGCCAGAATGAGGACAAAGCAGCATATGGGCTGTTCGGTCACTCCAGAGGTGGCATCTTTGTGCTCTTAGGAAAGGTTAGTCCTGCAGTAGATGGTAGGAATCAGAATTTGTAGACACCAGCTATGCTGGAGAGCTGCGGCCTGGCCAGGTTATAGGGCTCTTACTGATCACACCCCATTTGTTCAGTCCATCGCTCATGAATTCTTCATTCATGGGAATTCATGAATTCTCCAGGTGCAATGCTGGTCGTCAAGGCTGATCGCAATGTAACGGTAAGAAGTAAGCGTGTGTGGTCCCAGATGGCTAGTGCCACCTGCCGTGGTGTTTCCCAAGAAAAGAAAGAAGCGGCTCATGTTCGTACATCTTGAGCCCTGGCTCCCCCAGTAAAGGAACAGAGAGCCATGTTTGGCTACTTGGCCTTCTCTTATTAATAGAAACCCTGGTAATACCATCCGGGAGAAAAATAAAAACCCTGGCAGAAGTGGGTATGTATTTTCAGATGACACAATTTATATTTAGAGATGGGGATTATGCCCCTTGAGAGGCATGAAAGAGGAGGAAGCAAGAGTGCAGCTAAGCATCTGGCTGCAGCAAATGTCATCTCCCAGAGTGGTCGTGCTCGGCGCAGGCGCACGTTAGAACCAGGGAAGGTGGAAGATTCAGAGCTTGTCCCCCTGCCGAACTCCTCACTGCCCAACATGCTGATGAAATGAGGACCAAAGTCAGGGCTGGATCTTCCAGGGAGGGTAAACCCAGCCTCAGGGCACATTTATGAACCAGAGCACCTCTACTCTCACCAAGGAGTGATGTGGGACAAAGTGAAATAATCTGATGAATGCCAAGGGCTTGAGACACAGCAAACTTCACCTAATGTGAGATACACCTTAGTGTTTTCCACAGAAGTATTCTTAAGGCTGACATCATCGTTGAAAGCAGTACTGGAGGTCGATGTGTTAATTTGGCATACAATCATCACCTGTCTATGGAGGTGATATGATCTGTTCTTGGATAATTTTCAAATTAAAATTTTATTGCTGCTTCTCTTAAAGTTGAGTAATCACCATAAAAATAACAATGCCCACCTACACTTTCTTCAGGTGCTTTCCATTTATTGTCGCATTTTATTCTCATAATATCCATGTAAAGCTTGTTGAATAGCACCTGACATGCTAATATAAAATTATTAATATAATTATCATAGATCCCTGGTGGCTCAGAGGTTAAAGCGTCTGCCTCCAATGCAGGAGACCTGGGTTCAGTCCCTGGGTCAGGAAGATACCTTGGAGAAGGAAATGGCAACCCACTCCAGTATTCTTGCCTGGAGAATCCCATGGACGGAGGAGCCTGGTAGGCTACAGTCCACAGGGTCGCAAAGAGTCAGACACGACTGAGAGACTTCACCTTACCTTACCTTACCCTACCTTACCTTACCTTACCTATCTTAATCTAGAGAAATTGTATTAAAATATTTTTTAAATTATCGACCCAGAGAAAACCATTGTTAATATTTTAGTAACCCTGCTTCCATTATATTTCCATGCATATTTTAAAAAACTGAGATATTCTACATAAAATGCTGTGCACAATTTTTTCAGCTATTATACCATAAGTGGTTCAGATGGTAAAGAGTCTGCCTGCAATGCGGGAGACCTGAGTTCATCCATGGGTTGGTAAGATCCCCTGGAGAAGGGAATGGCAATCCACTCCAGTATTCTTGCCTGGAGACTCCCATGGACAGAGGAGCTTAGCAGATCACTGTCTATGGGGTCACAAAGAATCAGACAATAGTGAGGAACTAACCCTTTCAGTACTTTCAAGTATTTAGTATGCAAAGAGGTTTTTTTTTTTTGTAGTTTATCCATATTTATTTATAATTAACAAAGTATTTTATTTTTTTAATTTTTTAATTTTATTTTTACTTTATTCTACTTTACAATACTGTATTGGTTTTGCCATACATTGACATGAATCAGCCACAGGTGTACACGAGCTCCCAGTCCCGAAGCCCCCTTCCACCTCCCACCCCATATCATCTCTCTGGATCATCCCCGTGCACCAGCCCCAAGCATCCAAATCTTTGCAAATGTAATTTTAAAGCAGCATAGTAGTGCACTGAGGGGTGTGCCATAACATTTGTAATAAATTCTTGATGTTTGGAATTTATTGATTTCCAATATTTTCTGCTCTACTGCTTCAATGAACACTTCTGTGGATAAATCATGGTCTTGGGAGAACATGAGGATCTTGCTTTTACAGACAAGAAAGCACAGACATCTGGTCACCTCATCCACAAATGTTCAGCCTGTGAAAAATGGAACAGTAATTACAGCACAACTTTTCTTTATGCCTAACTCTCCATAAAGAAGCACAGGGAAAACCTGTCAACCAGCCCAGGGAATAAAATAATCAGAGATTTGGGGACTCAAGTTTGTATCTGCAGTCACATTCATGTACTTGTAGATTCTTACAACTAGATTAAAACTTAGAAGAGTGTTTGCAATCAGCAGTTGCAAAACTGGCAAGCAAAAAGAATCAACTCAAGAGTTTACTAAAATCAATCAACAAATCTCACATACAGTTTGAAAATTTTTCTTAAACAACAAAAGGAAGGAGGGAGGGAGGGTGGAAGGAAGGAAGGGGAGAAAGGAGAGAAAGAAAAGAAAGTGAGTGGCTCTTCTGCTTTGAAGCAGACTTGCTCATCCTGCTATAATGTTATTTTGGCAGCTACCCTGTGGTAATTAGGGCTTCCCAGGTGGTGCTAGTGGTAAAGAACCTGCTTACCAATACAGGAGAATTGCTAATTTTGTAGCGATGGCTACCAAGCTTCTGTTTGTGCCCCAGCCCTGGAATGGTCCATATCACAAGGTAATGTTAAGGGCAGATGGGCCAGTGGACCTCCCACATATAGTGCTGGACCTCTGGTCGTCCTACTGAAAGGAAGAGCCACCTGATGGATTGGATGTACAGCAATCTATGCTCAAGTGTGACCATGTGCTCTGCAGCTCCTAACCCCATATGAGCTGACTATATGCCAGGGACCCTCTGGATGCCTATAGTAGCATCAATTTTGAGTCAGGCATGCAGAAAAGGAGCTATCCTTTAAACCCTGGTGCAACTAGAACTAGGCTTTCCCAGGTGGCACAGTGGTAATGAATTTGCAGGTGGCACAGTGGTAATGAATTTGCCTGCCAACGCAGCAGATGCAGGTTCGACCCCTGGGTCAGGAAGATCCCCTGGAGGAGGAAATGGCAACCCACTCCAGTGTTCCTGCCTGGAAAATCCCATGTGCAGAGGAGCTTGGTGGGGTCCCAAAGAGTCAGGCACAACTGCGCAGCACAGCAGCAGCAAATAGAAATAAGATGTTAAAGGTTAGCTAGAGGCTATAATAAGTAGTTGCGAATGGTTGGAGTTAGCTCATCAGTATCTCTTTCATGCCTTTAGGCACCAGAAAGACAATTCCAAATGTGGCAATGGTGCAAAGATTAGTGCATCCACTGGAAATCTGCGGTCAACCATAAGCATGTTGTTTGAAAGAGTTGTGTGAAGGTCAGCTTTATGCTCTGAAATCAGGTCACCTTTTAAGGATGACATCAGGATCTTCTGGGCTTATGTTCTCTTAATGACTTCCAGACTTAATGTGTTCCATGAGCACTCCAGAGGATGGAGCCTCCAGATGCAGCTGCCTGAAAAGCCCACCCGGGACTGACTCAACTCACCCAGCTAGATTTTTTTTCTTCTAAGATTGCAGTTGATCATGAAAGCAGGTCCGGTCTGCCTCTGAGTTTGTCCAGACAGCTGCAGATGATTCAGGGAATGGATCCAACTTGTTCTCACTTCCCCCGTTAGCTGGCCAGCTTGGTCTCTGAGATGGAGTGATTGTTATGCCTTGGGGGACCATGAAAGGAAGCAGATGCAATTCCCTCTTCCACAGTGAGGCTCTGCTGAGTGCTAAAAGCATTAAAAAGGGAGATACCACCAGGCAAATCAGGATATGCTTCTTTTGCCTGGAAGTTCATTGCCATGGCTCTTGAGGTTAACCAATGCCAATGGCACCATTCCAGAGTAAGCAATTGAGCTGAACAGCTCAACAGGAAAAGTGGCTCTCCTTCATTCAGCTAACCAAGGAAATGGCCGTGATGCTACATCCTGAAGAGGAGCCTCTTGCCTTAGGTGACAGGGAAGGGGACAATGAGAGTCAGAGATTAAGGAGAAGGAAGAGATGGGTTTCACCAGAGGCCAAGGCTGAGCTGGGGCAGGATCATTGGGAAGCATGGTCACCGCTGTTCCACTCTGACCCACCCTCTCCCTGAAAAGTGTTATGCCTAGTAGGCAGTTACTCAGAATGTCTTTGAAAAATTCTTTCCCACTAGTTTAAAAGTTCCTATACTTTGGCCAACTGATGCAAAGAGCTGACACATTGGAAAAGATCCTAATCTGAGAAAGGTTGAAAGAAGGAGAAGAGGGTGGCAGAGGATGAGATGGTTGGAAGGTATCACTGACTCAATGGACATGAGTTTGAGCAAACTCTGGGAGATAATGAAGGATGGGGAAGCCTGGTGTGCTGCAGTTCACAGGGTTACAAAGAGTCACATAATTTAGTGACTGAACAACAACAAGATTAAACAGCAAACTTTCACTTAAGATCAATAGGTATAGTAGGCTGGAGTCCTGAGTTCACTATTGTATTGACAGTGTGAGTTTTCTCATAATCTTCAAGAGACTGCCTGAAAAACCATCTGTATGATCATGTCTCAGGCACTGAGTGTTGCTGTGTGTTGAGGGGGCTGACATTTTGTGTTCCTGTGGCCTGGGCTTGATCCTACCATCCTTCACTTGAATTTAAGTGGTATCCAAACTTATTTCATCCTCCTTTCTCCCTCTCTGTGCCTCTCCCACATCTAACTTTATTTTGAAATCACTCATAGCCCTCTCCCTGCTCATTTTTTATTCCAGGACTTTTTCTTTAGAATTCTGGTCTCCTTTTCCCCCCAGTGCTAACAGGCTGTGGGTACAGAAGACTGCCAACCCACAGGGATGTTTACACTTTAAAAGCCCATCATCTTAGGTGAAATACATATTAAAACTACAAAAACCAGATGAAGACAGACGGATGGACGGATGAATGGATAGGCAGACAGATGGATAGATAGCTATCCTTAGAGACAGAGATGGATAAATGACAGGTTTGTTGCTGTTCAGTTGCTCAGTCATGTCTGATTCTCTGTGACCCATGGACTGCAGCACGCCAGGCTTCCCTATCCATCACCATATCCCAGAGTTTTCTCAAACTCATGTCCATTGAGTCGGTGATGCCATCCAACCATCTCTTCCTGTGTCACCCCTCCTCCTCCTGCATTCAATCTTTCCCAGCATCACAGTCTTTTCCAATGAGTAGTCTCTTCACATCAGGTGACCAAAGTATTGGAGCTTCAGCTTCAGCATCAGTCTTTCCAATGAATATTCAGGGTTGATTTCCTTTAGGATTGACTGGTTTGATATCCTTGCTGTACAAGAGACTCTCAAGAATCTTCTCCAGCACCCACAGTTCAAAGGCATCAATTCTTCGGCACTCAGCATTTTTTATTGTCCAGCTCTCACATCCATGCATGACCACTGGGAAAACCATAGCTTTGACTAAACAGACCTTTTCAGGCAAAGAAATGTCTCTGCTTTTTAATATGCTGTCTAGGCTTTTCATTGTTTTTGTATATCCATATGATAGATAGATATGGATATAAAGATAGTGGGATAGATAAATATAGAGGGATGTGTGTGTGCATGCTAAGTCACTTCAGTCATGTCTGACTCTTTATAACCCTCTGGACTGTTCCCTGCCAGGTTCCTCTGTCCATGGAATTCTCCAGGCAAAATTACTGGAATGGGTTGCCCTCCTCCTTCAGGGCATCTTCCCAACACAGGGATTGACTATTCATGTCTCTTAAAATCTCCTGCATTGGCAAGCAGGTTCTTTACCACTAGCACCACCTGGGAAGCCTATAGTGGGATATCTATCTATCTATCTATCTATCTATCTATCTATCTATCATCTTTCTACCATTTCAAGGATATAAAAATAAAAATTTATTGCAGCAACTAAATGCCACCCTTGACATCATGAAACATACTTGAGAGGACCTAGTGATACAGGCAAATATTTCACACCCATAAAACAGTATCTTTCCTGAGTTGACATTTTGTCTCTAGAGCTCATTCTCCAGCTGACCTATGGCTTATCACTGTGGGTCAGGTCCTGATCAGCCACGCTGCTGGAATGTCAGTTGACTAGAGGCCCCTAGAATGTTGGTCTCATCTTAGTTCAAGGAGGTACATCATTCTTGCTATGCTCAACTTAAAATCCGACAATCATGTGAGATATTCATAAGACAAGATGTCACTTAGACAAGAGAAAGCAAGTGAAAGTGAAAGTCATTCAGTCGTGTCCAACTCTTTGTGATCCCATGAGCCATACAGCCATGAAATTCTCCAGGCCAGAATACTGGAGTGAGTAGCCTTTCCCTTCTCTAGGGAAAAAGGGAAAAGTATGTAGCAAAAGCACTGATTAAAAGGCTTACTCTATAACTTTCATGACTTCCAAGGTGGTGCAGTGGTAAAGAATCCATCTGCTAATGCAAGAGACACAAGAGATGTGGGCTCTATCCCTGGGTCAGGAAGATCCTCTGGAGAAGGAAATTGCAATCCGCTCCAATATTCTTGCTTGGAAGATTCCATGGACAGAGGAATCTGGCAGTCTATGGTGTCCCAAAGAGTCAGACACAACTGAACACACACACACACACACAGTTTCACAAGTGTATATATATATATGTATATATATATATATACTCTTACAAGTCTTTATTGTATTTGCCTATTATTATTCCTTATGAAAAGCTAGTCATTGTACAGCCACATGCTGTATAATATCATATCAAGTCTTAACTACTCCATGCCTCTGTTTTTCATGAGAACAGGAATAAATAGCATCCAACCCACAGGTTTGCTGTGATGATTAAGTAAATTAAAACATAAATCATAGAACTGTTACTGGCAGGTAATATGTCATAATACACTTTACCTTATTTTATTATTGAAGATAATAGGCTATCTTTATGGGTTTTGCTACTACAGGAATAGTGTAAGAGGCCAAGAAACCCTGTTTACAAAAATGAGCTTTTTTCTCTATTCAGGATCAGGGAGTAGTCTGCATAATCCTATGCAGGAACACTCCCTGACTGCACAATGAGGGCATCATGTCTACTCTAGGATAACAGCAGAATAAAGATCTCTCCAAAACTAGTAGATTTTTAAATGGTTTCAGGAACTGAGATCGCTAAGAGTAAGGAAGATTGGAAAGAGAGACATAGCTGCAACCTTCAAATACTGAAGCTCTGACATGAGGAAGAACAGTTGTATTTATTTTGTTTAGAGCCAGAGGACAGAACCATGACTAACTGGGAAGGAGTTATAGGCAGACTTGGATTCAACACAGAAAGAACTTTCTAATCTCTGGAAATGGGCAGCTTATAAAGAAATCTCCATCAGTGGGAATGCCCTGTGCCTGAGCAAATAAAGTCTCTATCCCTCAGTTTCCCAGTCTATAAAATGTGGATTATATTTTTAGGGTGTTGTGAAAACCAAATGAGCTAGTATATACACAGCATTTCAAATACTGCAGGCACACCATTAGCATCCAGCAGACATTAGCCATCATGTAACTGTCCTGTAGAGATGGAGAGAGGCAGGTGTTATTATTCCTTTTATAATGGATAAGGAAATTAGACCAGTTATTAAGCAACCTTGTCTACTCTTAGGCAACTGATCAAAATGACAACCAGAATTACCTCAACTGTCACTTCAGCATTCCACTGGTGTGTCTCACAGCAACATCTGTCCCTGTGATCTCGATTCTTAGGGTCATAAACTATATTGTATATATTTTGAGAGATTTTCCAGCAAACAGTGAGTCTTTAATAAGTGGTGCTTGTTGTCTAAGCATATACATCAGTGCCTTCTCATAGAAAGTGTATTGATTTATGCTCTATAATTCCAACCATCTCCACATCCTTCTCTAATCAGCATCAGTATAAGCCACAGTCTAAATGGGCTCCAGACAGTCACTTAACATTTTTTCCTAACTCAACAGTCACTGCAATTTAACTGCTTGAATACAACATGGGTTTAATTGGAACATAGCTGCAAATTGAGAGCAAAGAATCCTTACAACTGACTGCTCTTTAAATATAGTTTAGCTCAGCAAGTTAATAGCTCTTCTTTGGAGAGGCCATACTGGGGTAGACATTAAATTGTGGTTCAAATAGCAAAACAAATAGTGTTTGGGTCTCTCAGTATTTATTGTGATTATGCTATATGAGTACTAAGTAATATCTGAGGACATTAGTCATTATTGGCTTTGCATACTTCCTAAGCAGTCAATCCTAGAGCCAGGATAAACAAACCTCAGGATGCCACCCCCCACTTCTATTTTAGCATGTGTTCATATGTAAGTGCTACGGAGAGTTATCACCTCTCCAGACATTTGCTAGAAGTTAGGAGAAAATGACATATTTGTGCAAGTATTAGACTTACCATTATGAGACAGCTTGTCTTCTCACAAAAATATAAAAATCTGCAGGGGATATGGTCACATAGTCCTTATGACAAGATACAGGGATTGAAAGGAGAGGAAAGAGGCACTATTTCCCATTTGCTTTGAAACATCTTTTTCATGATTTCCTTAGACATTTTGTGTAGGTGGTGAGGACATCAGGGAGGAGCTCCCAAAGTAGGAAGACATAATCAGATTTGTTTTCCTTTTTTTTTTTTTTTAAGTTAATTTTGGCAACACAGTCTTAAACAATGAAGACTGGGCTAAAAAGGAGGGAAGCTGATAAAGAGAAATGTCAGTAATTCTATTGAAATAATACATATATAAGATGGATACACTGTAATAATAATTTTTAAAACTGACAATGAGAGAATACCAAATTCTAGACACAGACATAAGGTAGAAACAATAAGTTTTTTGGTCCATTGGTTGTGATAAATGGAATATTACCTACCATATCAGTAAACAAAGGATGTCATAGGCATCATTGATTGCAATCACAGTGTATGATAAGCTGGTGGGTGAGCTCTAAAGGAACTCAGGAAGGAAATAATACCCTCCATCTCCATCTAGTCAAAGCTATGGTTTTTCCAGTAATCATGTATGGATGTGAAAGTTGGACCATAAAGAAAGTTGAGTGCCAAAGAACTGATGCATTTGAACTGTGGTGTTGGAGACTTAAGAGTCCCTTGGACTGCAAGGAGATCAAACCAGTCAATCCTGAAGGAAATCAGTCCTGAATATTCTTTGGAAGGACTGATGCTGAAGCTAAAGCTCCAATACTTTGGCCACCTGATGTGAAGAACTGACTCAAAGGGGGTGGGGGTGTGGGGGGACCTTGATGCTGGGAAAGATTCAAGGCAGGCAGAAAAGGGGACGACAAAGGATAAGATGCTTGGATGGCATCACCGACTCAATTGACATGAGTTTGAGTGAACTCTGGGAGATGGTGACAGACAGGGAAGCCTGGCATGCTGCAGTCCACGGGGTCGCAGAGAGTCGGATAGGACTGAGCGACTGAAATGAACTGGATGGATCTAGTGGCCTTCAGACAACAGCCACTCCCCAGGATGAGCCCTGAGGAAAAGCAGGATGTGAAAACACAGGGTACTGGCCCCAGATAGATGAGGTACATACCAAAGGAATGATTACAGTAAGCCCAGATTCTTGAATCTCCCCATATATAGAGAAGTGCTAAATGGTTTTCTTTAATTAACAGCAATCTTATGACATTCAGATTACTTACACTTTGTTGTAAAACTTCTATGTAACCTGGCTCCCCACATTTTCCTCCTCAGAGAAGTTTACTACTTGAAATGCTGCCTTCTGGGCTTGAAGCCCTAAAAATTCCCACCAAATAAAATATAACTCGCAACTTTTAGATTGTGACTATCTTTTAAGTTGACAAGAGGAAAGACCAAATTCTAGACACAGACCTAAGGTAGAAACAACAACATTTATTGATCCATTGGCTGTGTTGAAATGAAGGGAAAAGAGGAACTAAGATTAATTATAGTGTTTACAGAATGGAATGAATGATGATACCATTATCTGGGATTTAGGAATTGAGCAAGAAAAAAGGACCAGGGTATGATACATTCTATCTGGGACCTGCTGTGTTTGAGATTTATGTGTGGCCCTTAAAAATAGTTTTGCTGGGCAAGCTAATAGTCGTGAAGATATTTGTAAATATCCATGGCACTTATGCCACATATCCTGACTTGTATATAGATCTGAGAGCACAATGTCCTCACTAGCTCCCACTTTCATGGTAGTTAATAAATATCTCTATAAAATATAAAAATATTTCACTGCCAAATATAAAGTTACTTAGGTACTGGAGAAAGTTACATCATTTTGTTTTCCACTTCTCCATGTTCAAAGAACTAAATAAAGATCAGGAAATCTTCTGTGATAGACAGAATGATGATCTCCCAAAGATGGCCATTATCCTAACCCCTGGCACCTTTGAATATTTTACCTGATGTGGAAAAGGGGACTTTGCTGATGCAATCAAGTTAGAAAGTTGAGATGGGGAGCGAATACTGCATTACCCAGGTGAACCTAATCTAATAACCTTGTTGTTTTTGTTTTTTAATTTTTTAAAAAAAAGCAAAGGAATCTTTATTTAAGCCAACATCTGTCATAGAGAAGTAAGTCAGAAAGAGAAAAACAAATTTTGTGTATTAACTCATATGAAAGTGAAAGCCACTCAGTTGTGTCCCACTCTTTTTGACCCCATGGATTGTAGCATTTGTCTATGGAATTCAGGCAAGAATATTGGAGTTGGTTGCCATTCCCTTCTCCAGCATATCTTTTCAACCCAAGGACTGAACCCAGGTCTCCCACATTGCAGGCAGATTCTTTATTCTCTGAGCCATCAGGGAAGCCCCTATGTAGAATCTAAAAAGATGTTAGAAATGAACCTATTTTCAGGGTAGGAATAGAGACACAGGCATAAAGAACAGACTTGTGGACACAGGGAGAAGGGGAGGGTAGGATGGATTGGGAGATTAGGATTGACATGTACATGCTATCGTGTGTAAACAAAAAGCTAGCGGAAAGCTGTCGTATGACACAGGGAGCTCAGTTTGGTGCTATGTGGGAGGGGTGAGATGCGGGGGGAGAGGGAGATCCAAGAAGGAGGGGCTATATGTACACATATAGTTGACTCACTTTGTTGTACAGCAGAAACTAACACAACATTGTTCTGAAAGAGATGGACATACCAGACCACCTGACCTGCCTCTTGACCTATATGCAGGTTAGGAAGCAACAGTTAGAACTGGATATGGAACAACAGACTGGTTTCAAATCAGGAAAGGAGTACTTCAAGGCTGTATATTGTCATGCTGCTTATTTAACTTCTGTGCAGAGTACATCATGAGAAACGCTGGGCTGGTTGAAGCACAAGCTGGAATCAAGATTGCCAGAAAAAATACCAATAACCTCAGATATGCAGATGACACCACCCTTATGGCAGAAAGTGAAGAAGAACTAACGAGCCTCTTGATGAAAATGAAAGAGGAGAGTGAAAAAGTTGGCTTAAAACTCAACATTCAGAAAACTAAGATCATGGCATCCGGTCCCATCACTTCATGGCAAATAGATGTGGAAACATTGGCTGACTTTATTTTCTGGGCTCCAAAATCACTGCAGATGGTGATTTCAGCCATGAAATTAAAAGACACTTACTCCTTGGAAGGAAAGTTATGACCAACCTAGGCAGCATATTCAAAAGCAGAGACATTACTTTGCCAACAAAGGTCCATCTAGTCAAGGCTATGGTTTTTGCAGGGATCATGTACGAATGTGAGAGCTGAACTATAAAGAAAGCTGAGTGCTGAAGAATGGATGCTTTTGAACTGTGGTATTGGAGAAGACTCTTGAGAGTCCCTTGGACTGCAAGGAGATACAACCAGTCCATCCTAAAAGAGATCAGTCCTGGGTGTTCATTGGAAGGACTGATGTTGAAGCTGAAACTCCAGTTCTTTGGCCACCTGATGTGAAGAGCTGACTCATTTGAAAAGACCCCGATGCTGGGAAAGATTGAGGACAGGAGGAGACGGGGATGACAGAGGATGAGATGGTTGGATGGCATCACGAACTCAATGGACATCATTTTGGGTAAACTCCAGGAGTTGGTGATGGACAGGGAGGCCTCGCATGCTGTGGTTCATGGGACCACAAAAAGTCGTACACGACTAAACGACTGAACGGAACTGAAAACAAAATCACATTGGTTCTTAAAAGTAGAGAATCTTTCCCATCTGTGATCAGGGAGAGCTGAGACTATGGAAGAAGAGTCAGAAAGATGTGACATCACTGTCTTTGAAGATGGAAGAAGGGGGCCATGAGCCAAGGACAGGCCTCTGGAAACTTGAAAAAGATCAAACAAACAAACAAAAAAACACATCCTCCACCAGAGTTTCCAGAAAGAAGGGTAGCCGTGACTACACCTTAATTTCAGTTGGGACACCCACCTTGGGTTTCTAATCTAAGAATTTTAAGGTAATAAATTTGTTGTAAGCCACCAACTGTGTACCAATTTGTGATGGCAGCAGTAGAAAATGAAGGCATCTTCTCAACTGAAAAGTTTTAGCACATGCTACAAATAAGAAATAGCATTTTTATCATCAGTACATATTAAGATTATTATTTATTAAGACTATTGAATGCTATGGTGTTCCTCACTTGGTCAGTGGTAAAGAATCCTTTTGCCAATGCAGAAGACAAGGAGACTTGGCTTCAACCCCTGGATCAGGAAAATTTCCCTGGAGGAGGAAATGGCAACAAGTTCCAGTATTCTTGCCTGAAAAATCCCATGAACAGAGGAGCCTGGTGGGCCACAGTGGATGGGATCATAGAGGCGAACATGACTGAGCATGCATACACACACACGTTGAATGATATATATGCCTTATCTGAACTTGGTCTCTTGAAATATCAAGTGAAATGATGTTAATTCTGACCTAACGGAGGTACTGTGAGGACTCAAGGACAAAGCCTGTGTAGAAGCATGTCAGGACTGGGATGTGTTGGTCAGACATTAAATGATAATGGGAGTTTCTTGGCCTGGTCGCTGGAGGTACAAAGCTTAAAAAACTTAATATCAAATACTGTCCTGCCTGTTGGGAGAGTGAACTACCACAGACAATGTTCTGAGAGGCAGAAATCACAGTCGTGGGTAATTTCAGGGAGGAGTTAATCATTGACCAGGCTTTGAATGAAGATTGAAGCTTGATCAGAAGTGGGCAAGGTAAGACTGCAGGAATTTGGTCCTTTTAAAGAAACGTATATCAAGAAGTGGGGAACACTTTTGGGTAATGAAATTGACATCAATCATAAAAGACCCTAACTGATTGAAAGTGATAGATGCAGAGGGTATGAAAAATCTGCCTTCATTTCTGTGGTTTCTCAGTTTTGTAAAACTTCTGACCACTCTGTTATTATTAAAACACTCTTTCACTTCCCTGACAGAGTTCATTTTTAGTTTCCTCCCTGTGTTTTTTGCAGATTTCTCTTTCTTAACTTAGCTCTTAAATGCTGATATCACTTAAGTTGTCTTTGGCCTTTTTTCTTTTTCTTTTTCTTCTTCTTCTTCTTTTTTTTTTTTTTTTTTTGCTTCTTTGTACTCTTCACAGGGATCTCACACATTCTCAGCATTTAAACACAACAGTTGGATCACATCTCCCAGTCCATAGCTAGAGATCAGAGCTTACCCAGACATCTTGTCTGTGTTGATTGACCACTGAATGTGTCTGCCTCAGTGTTTCCTGTGGTCTTCAGATATAATCTACTGATTCTACTTCCTTCAGTCTGCTCCTCTGTTTTTCTTACCTTCCGTGGCAATGTGGATATTGGTGTCATTCATTAACTTGGAGTTGATCTCAGTTCTCTTTCTTCTATGCATCCATTCTAGTCACTGCTCGGGTTCTGTTGGCTCTATTTTTCTTCACTTTTCCTATTTAGCTCTTCTCTCCAAATTCATTGCTACTTTCTTAATTCGGGACTTAACCTTTTCTCCAACAGTCCATTAAAGTGAAAGTGAAGTAGCGCAGTCGTGTCCGACTCTTTGCAACCCCATGGACTGTAGCCCACCAGGCTCCTCCGTCCATGGGATTCTCCAGGCAAGAATACTGGAGTGGGTTGCCATTTCCTTCTCCAGAGGATCTTCCCAACCCCGGGATCGAACCCGGGTCTCCCGCATTGCAGGCAGATGCTTTATAGTCCATTAGGCTCCTAACAACTTTAACTCTGCTGTCAGTCTTGTTTCTTTCAATTATCCTCCACCCTACAATCATAGTGGTCTTTCGAAAAGAAAATCCAAATCTATTTCTTCCCTTTTCAAAGCTTTTCCTGGCTCCCTGATACGTAAGTATATAGATCTTATTGTAGTATATACCACCCTATATAATCTAGCCTGCCCTAACTCTAATCCTGTCTCTCACCACCTTATACTCAAATACTTTTAAAGGACAGGTCACTTCAAGTCTCAGACCCTCATCTGCATGGAATGTATTCTGTCTTCTCTCTCAGAAACACCTATCTTTTGGAGACTTAAGTCAAATCCCTTCTCCTCTATAAAGCCTTCCATGGCCACCTACTGCAAGTATAGTTGGGCATTATCTTCTTTGGGTTTTTTCATTTGAATCTTCTATACATTTCTATAAAGATTTTGTTATGTTTGTACTGCACTTAATGATTTGCATGCTGTCTTGTCCATCTGTGCTGCTATAACAAAAATACCAGAGACTAGATGGCTTAAACCAACAAACATTTATTTCTTATCATTCTGGAGGTTGAGAAGTCCAAGATCAAGACATTAGCAGATCTAGTACCTAGTGAGGATCAGTTTCCTGCCTCATAGATGTCTGTCTTCTGCTATAACCTCACATAATGGAAGGGATGAATGACCTCTCTGGGGTCTCTATTACATGGGCACTAATACCTTTCATGTGAGTTCTGCTCTCATGATCCAATCACCTTCCAAAAGTCCCCATCTCCAGAAACCATGACCTTGGTGGTTACGATTTGTATAGGATATAGGCATTCATCACTACATATGTCCTTCTTCTCCCAGTTCTCTGTAAGCCTTTGGGTGCAGAGACTCAGTCTTCCTCATTTTTTAGAACTTCAGTGGATTATCCAACATGGCACAAGGTTTAGGCATCTATCAGCAAAAAGGGGGTAGGGAGTGAAGGGAAGAGGGAATGAAAAGATATATGCAAAGTAGGAAGGCAGGAAGGAAGGATTTGTGTGACAGCATTTGTATGAACATAAGTTTGAGCAAACAGCGAGATAGTGAAAGATGGGCAAGCGTGGCATGCTGCTATCCACAGGGTCCAAAGAGTCAGACACAACTTAGCTACTGAACGCTATTGAAGTGACAATGAGATGGGAAGCAGGAAGACTTGTAAGAAAGCTAACCTGGAAGTGGGGATACATGGATGACCAGAGTCCTGGCAAGGGAAGTGAACAGAAAGCATAAGACACGCAGGAGACGGCAATGAAAGGCCAGAACCGGGTACACAGGGTGTCCTGTGAAAACTCGCTCTCAGTCCCTAGGCCCCTGAGTGGTGGTCTTTAAGCAGAGAAGGGCTCTGTCTAAAAATGATACTATGAACTCAGAGTCCAACATTCCAATGTGGTCTTCCCACTAGAGCAACACATGGATTCTTTAAACCATCAAAAGGTAATTTAAAACAGCAGGACCCAGGCATTATTGTTCAGTGAGTCACAGTGCCTTTTATTAAAATAAGTTTTTCACACATCTGGTCAATGTTTAGACACAATGCCTTCTGCATTTAGTTTTCTCTAGGACTGAGATAACAGCTTGGGTATGGATTTGGACAGCCTTTTGGATTTATTTATTCCTTGAAAAACCAACCAACTCACATTGTCAAAAGAACACAGAGCACAATGCTTTCTGCTTCATTTAGTAAATGAGGGCACCCCCCCATCCCAGGCCACAGCTTTGGGGTGCATTCAAGAGCTTAATACTGAGAGACAACCCTGCCACTGTGGGTTACTATCCGCCTGGAAGACCACACAACCCAGGCCCTGCTCTGGGGCTATGCATTTACCTGCCAAACATTGGTGGACTGGATATCTTCCCTGTTCTGAGGCCTCTTCCTCTCTGTTAATCTTCCCTGAATACCTCTTCTCCCATGAGGAAGATGTGTCTTCAGAGAAAAGCTAATTTTGCATTAGGAACTAAAGCACTGCTGCATTGTAACTGAAATATCAGATAATTCTGCCAACAACCATTGATGAATGATTTTTTGTCTAACACCTCATGTGAAGAGTTGACTCATTGGAAAAGGCTCTGATGCTGGGAGGGATTGGGGGCAGGAGGAGAAGGGGATGATAGAGGATGAGATGGCTGGATGGCATCACTGACTCAATGGACATGAGTTTGGGTGAACTCTGGGAGTTGGTGATGGACAGGGAGGCCTGGCTTGCCGCAATTCATGGGGTCGCAAAGAGTCGGACATGACTGAGTGACTGAACTGAACTAGATAATCTACTAGGAGCACAGAGAAAGAGCTTGAGCTTCCAAAACTGACCACTACTACCCTCTGGGCGGCCAAGGGGAAATTAAGTCCTCAGCAATGACTCTACCCATGGGTCAAAGCAATAGAGAGCCAAAGGCTATGACAATGAGGGTGGAGAGTGGGCTATGAGCCCCTCATCTGAACACATCATCTCCCTTCCATGAACTCCTTCAGCATCTCACTTCCCCTCTCCTATAGCCCTTGTCATTTCTAGCTCATGTTAGAATTCACTAGCTGGGTGGTGTTGAGAACATTGCTGACAGTTTATGATAAAAAGATGGTGAAAAAAGTATCAACCTATAAGATTGTTGTAAGAAGTAAACGGTTAATGTTTGGCAGAAGTATCTAGCTAAGTCAGTACCTAGAAAGGAGGAGGATTTGATAAATGCTGCTAGAAGGAAATGGCAACCCACTCCAGTGTTCTTGCCTGGAGAATCCCAGGGATGTGGGAGCCTGGTGGGCTGGCGTCTATGGGGCTGCACAGAGCCGGACACAACTGAAATGATGCAGCAGCAGCAGCAGCAGCAGCAGCTTTTCTTCAGCGAGTGTGTAGTACTGTAGTTAAGGGTGTGGGACACAGAGCCAAAGAGTCTGGGTTAAAATCTGGCACTGCCAAACTAGCTGTGTGACCTTAGGCAGATTTCCTAACTTCTCTTCTCTGCAGCTTTTTCATCTGTAAAGTGAGGATAAGAATCATATATGCATTCCTGTAAGATGTTAGGATTAAACAAGTTGCTACATAGAACACGCTCAGAACAGTATTATGCGCATAAAAGCATTGCAAAGCTTAGTTCTTCTCATTATTACTCTCATTATGTAGGAGTTGAAGCTGAAGCTGAAGCTCTAATACTTTGGCCACTTGATGTGAAGAACTGACTCATTGGAAAAGACCCTGATGCTAGGAAAGACTGAGGGCAGGAGGAGAAGGGGGTGACGGGATGAGATGGCTGGATGACCTCACCAACTCAATGGACTTGAGTTTGACCAAGCTCCAGAAGATAGTGAAGGACAGGAAAGCCTGGTGTGCTGCAGTCCATGGGGTCACAAAGAGTTCGACACAACCAAACAAGTGAATAGCAACAATGTAGGAGTAACTCATTTATGTAGTTTCATGGAGTGAATAAAACATTAATACATCCATGGTAGGTGCTCAGTACCTCTTTGTGAACTGATTGAATGAATGGAGTAACCTTTCTTTTAGACACTGGAGGTACTTGGTCATGCATTTTTAAAGATTTTTTTTTCACTCAAAAGAAAAGTGCTTACTGAGGGTCTTCTGTATGCCATGGGATGTCACACCTTACAAAGCAGGCAAAGGTTCAGCTCACAGCTTGCCATCTAGATGCAGCAGCTTTAGCTGTCTTCTAGTCCTGGTGCTTCATGTAGCAAATGAGGACATGGAGATCCAGAGAGGACAAGGAATTTCAGCGAGGTGGTCACTTGTGGACATGCTGTCATAAGATCCATGTGTCAAAACTCCATTTGGTTGGTTGACACCCTCTTGTTTCAGTGTCTTTCTTGGTATGGGAGGCAATATGACCCAATGGAAAGAGCTTGGCTCTGAGTTTAGATGAAACCCAGCTCCAGCCATCGGCAATGTACTTCAACTGTCTTGGCTCCAGTTCTTCTGTATGATGCAATTTTAGCTTATGCTTCATATGCTAATATGAAGTCCTCCTCTCTGTGCTGAAGAGGTTGCAGAATGAGACACACATGCACCACATCATGTCTTGTTTTGTTTTAATTAAACTGGTTGCAGATGTTTAATAATTTATATAAAACCTAGATGTCTGGCTTCTTTCAACAAGTCAGACAGTCTGGCAACCACACTTGGCTGGAGTGGACAGCTACCCCCTGTGATGGGGCTCGAGTCTTGCAATGTGGCCCAGTCTTCACCCTTCTGCATTCATCTGAGTCTGTTTCACTCACTGACTCACTTGCCTGACTTTGATCTGCACCTAAGTTTTCAGTGCCTACCATATGGATCCAGGAGGAAATGGCGACCCACTCCAGTATCTTTGCCTGGAAAATCCTATGGACAGAGGAGTCTAGTGGACTACAGTCCATGGGGTCACAAAATGTCAGACACGACTGAAGCAACTGAGCACACCATATGGATGAGGTTTTTATAGGAGAATGTTATTATAAACAATTAAGGTATTTTCCATCCTAGTTAATTTTCACTAGACTATTTGCTTCTTTTGTGGAGACACAGAGTTGTGTTTTCTCAAAACATGAATCTTTTTCACCGCATAAGAGATATAGAGGAAGAGGGATGGCAAGATGGCAATGTACTCATTCAGATACAGGAGCACAGTTGTTACCACTACCCTAACCACCTCTACTCTGCTGCTGCTGCTAAGTCGCTTCAGTCGTGTCCGACTGTGTGAACCCATAGACAGCTAGCACCTACGCAAAAAGAAGAGGTAGAGGGGTCTTCCCTAGTGGGACACTGATTAAGACTCCACTCCCTGCCTCCACATCCAGGCAGGAGGTGCAGGTTCAATAACTTGTTGGGGAACCGAGAGCTCACGTGCCTTGGAGATAGCTAAAAAGAAATAAATAAAATAGCTTATTCCCAAGCTCTCTTTAACAAACAAACAACAACAACAACAGAGAGAGAGAAAGAGAGAGCTGAATAAGGTACCAACCTGAAAAACCAGGGGCTACTTGAGGTCTACTTGGGGTCCCATGAAGAATGGCAATTTGGCGGATCACCTTATCTCCTTCCTCCCAGGGCTAAGATGAGTCTTATTTATAACTTTCCTCTCAGAGCTCCTTCATGTTAAATCACAGCAACTGAGAAACCTTCAGAACTGGAAGTAGGAAGTAACTTTTGAGACATCTGGACTAGGAAGCTGCATCCTGCCACTTGCAAGAAGCTTGGACTGGAGATCAGAAATCTGGAGTCCTTTTCCTGGCTCTTGATCCATCACTGATGGGTTGCATCTCCATTCTAAGTCCTGTGGCTGAATTAGGGTGTTTTCATCAAATCTTAGCAGGGACTCTTCTGAGTATCCTGTGAAATGACTGATACAGATGAAGACATGGGTACATATATAGATATAACCTAGATAGCATGAAGGAGAATTTAGATGCTTCACTTCAATTAGATTAATCCATGAGGATCCATGCTGATGGGTCCAAGGCCTTGAGGTGAGGAAGAATGCACTAAGATTCCTCACTGCAGCAACTACAGAGAAGGCAGGTCTATTTGCTGATGAGTAATGGGGCAGAACTGTATTACCCAGAGTCTCCAGGGAGTATGATGGGGCATGTGGGTTATTAATTAGTCAGTGAGAAGTTGGAAGATGGCTTTGCAATGCAAACACTACCCCACCCCACTCAGGACATGCCTTGGAAGAAGCTTGGCTCACCAATAGAGTCCATCAGGAGGAATCACGTCAAATGGGAGGAAGTACAGCGGTTTCAGAATTTGACCAGGTAACAGGTGAATGTTAACAACTAAGAAATAATTGTTTAAAAAATTAATAAGTCTATTCTCTATGTCTGTTTCTCCATTGTTCCCCTGTAGCAAATTCTTCAGTACCATTTTTCTAGATTCCATATAAATGTGTTAGAATGTGGTATTTATCTTCCTTTTTCTGACTCACTTCACTCTGTATAATAGGTTCTAGGTTCATCCACCTCATTAGAACTGGCAAGGGAGGGGGTGAGATATATAGGAAGAGTAACATGGAAACTTACATTACTATATGTAAAATAGATAGCCAACAGGAATTTGCTGTATGGCTCAGGAAACTCAAACAGGGGCTCTGTATCAACCTAGAGGGGTGGGAGTGATGGAAAGGGAGATGAGAGGAAGCTTCAAAAGGAAAGGAATATATGTCTACCTATGGCTGATTCATGGTGAGGTTTGACAGAAAACAGCAAAATTCTGTAAAGCAATTCTCCTTCAATAAAAATTAAGTTAATAAAAAAATTCATTAAGTGAATCCTTAGAGAGTCAGAGGACAAAGGACTTGAAGCTACCCATATGAGGAACATACAAACAGAGATACAGAGCATGAAAAAGACAGAGGAAGAACAAGAGGTAAAGACAACTCAAAGCAGTCTTTAAACATGGCTCAAGTCATACGAAAAAGGGATTTGATCGGCAACAAGTGGAGACTTAAGATCAATGGCAGAAGTTACAAGTCTACTGATTTTTTTCTCATTCGTTTATTTGTTGATCCAAAATAGCAATGACATGAACTCAAGCTCGGAGCTACATATTTGTATCAAATCCTTACTTTGTCATCAACTAGCGGTGCAACCTTAGGCAATTTATTTAGACTCTCTGAGTCATATTTTTTTATTCTGCAAAAATAGACATAAAAAGAATACTTGTCATAGAAGGCTGTTTTGAGGATTAAATGAGGCAAAGCAGAGAAAATAACTAATATAAGATCTTGCATATATTGAGCACTTAATAACATAACAACATAATAATTATCATAATATTATTATTATTCAACAAGCCCTTGCTATATGATAGATTCTGTACTAGGTGCTGTGTTTACAAAGGTAAAATCAAGCACTGAAAGAGACACATGTACGCCAATGTTCATCACAGCACTGTTTACAGTAGCAAGGACATGGAAGCAACCTAGATGTGCATTGGCAGATGAATGGATAAGAAAGCTGTGGTACATATACACAATGGAATATTACTCAGCTATTAAAAGAGTGCATTTGAATCAATTCTAATGAGGTAGATGAAACTGGAGCCTATTATACAGAGTGAAGTAAGTCAAAAAGAAAAATACCAATACAGTATATTAATGCATATGTATGGAATTTAGGATGATGGTAACAATGACTCTATATGCAAGACAGCAAAAGAGACACAGATGTATAGAACAGTCTTTTGGACTCTGTGGGAGAAGGCGAATGTGGGATGACCTGAGAGAATAGCATTGAAACATGTATATTACCATATGTGAAACAGATCGCCAGTCCAGGTTTGATGCATGAGGCAGGACGCTCAGGGCCAGTGCACTGGGATGACCTGAGGGATGGGATGGGGAGGGAGGTGGGAAGGTGGTTCAGGATGGGAGACACATGTATACCCATGGCTGATTCATGTCAATGTATGGCAAAAACCACTACAATATTATAAAGTAATTAGCCTCCAATTAATATAAAGAAATTTTTTAAAAATCAGGCACAATCACTCCTCAAGGACTTTCCAATCTAGATGGAGATCAATACTTGTTAGAATAGTCCTGAGAGAGAAATTTACATCTATAAAGGGACCAGTTCCCCATGAGCAGCTGTTGTTACACAATAGCTGATCAACTATTTGGGAAAATGGATCAGAAGGGACTCAAGCTTCAGAAGCTCCTTGAATCAGATAGTCTTTTAAGGCCCTTCATAACCCCAAGAATCCCTGATTCTAACTTTATTCCTGGAGACAGTGTTGAATCCCTATGCCTTAATCCAGAGCCTGCTGATAGGGTGGGGCAATAGAGGGCAGCTGCAGTCCTTGAGGAAAAGTCCAATGTCAAAGCCTGACCATGCCACAGTCACTATGTTTTATCCTGCACTTGGGTCCCATGCCTCAAGGCAGTGACCTCCCTGTCAAGCAGGGCCCACCATGAATTATTTCCCTGGTGAGTACTCAAAGGTTCTATAAGAGACTCTTAATAGCCTTGACCTTGTCTACAGTATTTTATGCCTGCCATTCATTGAAGTTTGTTTACTCTGAAATTATGGGGAGAGTGACATTGTGCTTGGAACAACATTTGATGGATGTGTTCCCTGAACCCTCACCCAACAAAAACTCACTTAGGAAAGAAAGTCTAAATTTAGGGATGTGTGTTCAATTATGGGTTGTGGCCTGGCTTATAGTTTTGCCTCTTATCTGTGACCCATTCTTGGGAGCTGTGACCAACAGTATAGCAATAATTTCAGGCCCAAAAGAGAACTGTGCAAAGAAGATACCTTTAGTTCATCAACTTGGAAATGCCCTCAATATGAAACCAACATGTATCCTCAAATTACACAGGAAAGAACAGCCCTCTTTGCTTTTGTTAGATGTCTAAATATTTGGAAAAACTTGAATCAAAATAAAAAGTACATTAAGTATTTTTAACTAATTTTTAATAATTTAACAAATTTAACCCAATTTATAATAAATGCAATTCATTTAATTTCACATTTCAGTTCAGTTCAGTAGCTCAGTCATGTCCAACTCTGGGACCCCATGAATCGCAGCACAACAGGCCTCCCTGTTCATCACCATCTCCCGGAGTTCACTCAGACTCACATCCATCGAGTCAGTGATGCCATCCAGCCATCTCATCCTCTGTCATTCCCTTCTCCACCTGCCCCCAATCCCTCCCAGCATCAGAGAGTCTTTTCCAGTCAGTCAACTCACCGCATGAGGCAGCCAAAGTACTGGAGTTTCAGCTTCAGCATCATTCCTTCCAAAGAGATCCCAGGACTGATCTCCTTTACAATGGACTGGTTGGATCTCCTTGCAGTCCAAGGGACTCTCAAGAGTCTTTTCCAACACTACAGTTCAAAACCATCAATTCTTCGGCACTCTGCCTTCTTCACAGTCCAACTCTCACATCCATACATGACCACTGGCCTTGACTAGACAGATCTTAGTCAGCATAGTAATGTCTCTTTTTGAATATACTATCTAAGTTGGTCATAACTTTTCTTCCAAGGAGTAAGCATCTTTTAATTTCATGGCTGCAGTCACCATCTGCAGTGATTTTGGAGCCCCCCAAAATAAAGTCTGACACTGTTTTCACTGTTTCCCCATCTATTTCCATGAAGTGATGGGACGGATGCCATGATCTTCATTTTCTGAATGTTGAGCTTTAAGCCAAGTTTTTCACTCTCCTCTTTCACTTTCATCAAGATGCTTTTTAGTTCCTCTTCACTCTCTGCCATAAGGATGGTGTCATCTGCATAATTGAGGTGACAGATATTTCTCCTGGCAATCTTAATTCCAGCTTATGTTTCTTCCAGTCCAGAGTTTATCATGATGTACTCTGCACAGAAGTTAAATAAGAGGGTGGCAGTACATAGCCTTGACGTACTCCTTTTCCTATTTGGAACCAGTCTGTTGTTCCATGTCCAGTTCTAACTGTTGCTTCCTGACCTGCATACAGATTTCTCAAGAGGCAGGTCAGGTGGTCTGGGATTCCCATTTCTTTCAGAATTTTCCACAGTTGATTTTGATCCATACAGTCAAAGGCTTTGGCATAGTCAATAAAGCAGAAATAGATGTTTTTCTGGAACTCTGTTGCTTTTTCCATAATCCAGTGGATGTTGGCAATTTGATCTCTGGTTCCTCTGCCTTTTCTAAAGCCAGCTTGAACATCAGGAAGTTCATGGTTCACGTATTGCTGAAGCCTGGCTTGGAGAATTTTGAGCATTACTTTACTAGCATGTGAGATGATTGCAATTGTGTGGTAGTTTGAGCATTCTTTGGCATTGCCTTTCTTTGGGATTGGAATGAAAAACTGACATTTTCCAGTCCTGTGGCCACTGCTGAGTGTTCCAAATTTGCTGGCATATTGAGTTCAGCACTTTCACAGCATCATCTTTCAGGATTTGAAATAGCTCCACTGGAATTCCATCACCTCCACTAGCTTTGTTCGTAGTGATGTTTTCTAAGGCCCACTTGACTTTACATTCCAGGATGTCTGGCTCTTGATTAGTGATCACACCATCATGATTATCTGGTTCATGATGATCTTTTTTGTACAGTTCTTCTGTGTATTCTTGCCACCTCTTCTTAAAGATTCCATATTGTAACTAAGTGTTGGTATGCATAGATACACAAATGCCATTGACAAATTCCATAACCTACACAGACTAAATCAAATAATTTAGCATTTGTTTCAATACTAAATTGCATTTGTTTGGCTCCTGAAAATATGAAACGTATCTTAAAGGTTGGAAGGCATTTTCTCATTCCTTGAACCTCACTTCATTCTTATTACAGTTGATAATGACATTTATTGAACACTTTTTATGTACCAGGCATTGGGCAAAGAACTTTACATATATTCATTTATTTAACTGAATCCTTACAAGTTATGAAATAATTATTAATACATCTATTTTAATATATCTATTTTACAAAAGAAGAAACTTAATTTCATAAAATCTAAGTAACCTTGACCAATGTAAGACTGCTAGTAAATTGCACAGCTGGAAACCAAACCCAGATCTGTGGGATTCATAGTTCATCCATCTACTTTGTTATGGTGTCTCCAGCTCATGCTGGATGCAAAGTAAGTGTTCTATAAGTAATTGAATGATGATTATCTAGGCAGTTTTATTGCAAGAAAGCCAACAGTGGCTTTCTCCACTGAATACTGATTGTTGACCAGGTTACAATGGATAAAAAGAACTTTTGTAATTTCATTTCTTGAAAGTCTGGGCTTTAGATAGAAAAAAAAATATCCTTTCCTCATTTAGGAAAGGTTATGAGTTGTAAAGTAAAAACTATATTTATGAAAATAAAAGGCTCCATGCAGTATTGGTTTAAAAAGGTGGAGATTCAAATGTGTTGGAATATGTCTTGGAATGGGGTGGGGTGAGTGATAACAGTAGGGAGATATATTTGCAGAATATCCTCTTTAAGTTAATATGGATTCTATCATCTGTTCTCTGTCTCATTTTTCCCAGGACAACAAACCAAAATAGGACCACAGATTGTTCTATTCTTCCTTGAACTTTAGGGGGAAATTGCAAGCATATTTTGAATATATTTTAGTTGGGATCTTCGAAATAGGGCCAAGTTCATGATACTGACTCTCTAATACTGACTCTCTAAGTACACTGCCTTATCTCACCCTCATACTGACTTAACAGAAAAGAAACATTTATTTCAGCTTTATATTTTAGATTCATTTAATTGAGTACATTTCAAATCTTGTGGGGTGGGAGGTGGTGGGGGGGGCTTCGACATTGGGAGATCGTGTACATCCTGTCTCTTATACACATCTTCTGGGATTCCCATTTCTTTCAGAATTTTCCACAGTTGATTTTGATCCATACAGTCAAAGGCTTTGGCATAGTCAATAAAGCAGAAATAGATGTTTTTCTGGAACTCTGTTGCTTTTTCCATAATCCAGTGGATGTTGGCAATTTGATCTCTGGTTCCTCTGCCTTTTCTAAA
>SJYC01021147.1:0-10279 GCA_006408675.1 Madoqua kirkii
GGGGTGGAGGGAGAGAGGAGGCAAGGAATCTCAAAGCATTGTCTTTGGTTTTTAGGTTTTCAGAGTTTTGGGTGCTGGTATCTGATCCATTTTCTAGGATGGGGTATTTCCTACATGATAAAATTTTTTGAGCAATAGCCATATCTAGCATGGTGTTTTAAATCTCTAGAGTGAGAGGTAGTCTATGGGCTCCTCATTTTAAATAAATAATTATAGGAAGACATAGGAGAAAGAGTTTTTCTTAGGCAAGATATGGAAGCAACCTAAATGACTATCAACAGAGGAATGGATAAAGACGATGTGGTACATATATACAATGGAATATTACTCAGCCTTAAAAAAGAATGGAATAGTATCATTTGCAACAACATGGATGGACCTGGACATTATCTTACTAAGCGAAGTAAGTCAGACAGAGAAAGGCAAATATTGTATGAGATCACTTATATGTGGAATCCTTAAAAAAAGTATACAAATGAACCAACTTATAAAACAAATAGATTCAGAGACACAGAAAACAAACTTACGGCTACCAAAGGGGAAAAGGGAGGAGAGTGGGACAAATTTTTAAAAATAAGAAATTACATTTTTTTTAAACAGCATGAAGTTGGGACATGCCTTTTTATCTAGTCTGACATTCTCTGTCTTATCATTGTAGTGTTTGTCATTTTCATTCAATATGATATGATTGGGTTTAAGTCACACTTAAAGTTAAAAGTGAAGCTTAATGACAGAACATCTTTAACTTCAGCATGGATGAAGGCATGTTTATAGTCCCACATTTTGTTAAAAGTTGGAAATAAGAATTCTTCAGTTTGTCACACACACACACACAAATCTACCTACCTATCTTCCTGTATTTGCCTTTATAAAGCACTAATCTATGTCATGTTTAGTTGCTAAGTTGTATTCAACTCTGGCAACTCCATGGACTGTAGCCCACCAGGCTCCTCTGTCCATGGGATTGCCCAGGCAAGAATATAGCAAGAGGTTGCCATTTCCTTCCCTAGGGGATCTTCCTGACCCAGGGATCAAACCTAAATCTCCTGCTTGCAAGCAGATTCTTTACCGCTGAGCCACCAGGGAAGCCTAACTAACCTATAACTGCGATATTTAACAAGAGAGACCATAAATTAAATTTATATTCTACTGTAGAGGTGGAGGCCTACTTTAAACAAGAAATATCTTAATTGGAAAGTTCTCAACTTTTATAGACAGTACTATATGCTGTGCATATAGAAATTTAGCTTAATAATTATCTATTAAATTGCAAAAAAAATTGGAAAAAGTTAAAATTTTTTAAAGCTCAAATTAGAGGAAATGAAAAGAGTGTGAGGAGAGGATAGCAAAACTGGTATCACCTGTCCCCTGAGGCAGGAGGAAAAGGTGTCTAGGGAAGATAGCCTGTGGGGAATTTGGAACTCTCGATGGATTTATCATGTTCTGGGCATGTGAAATGATGGTTTGAATTTAACCTTCCAGTGTCAGAGCTATAGGAAGTTCTAACATTTTTCCTGTCAACCATAAAATACCTGAGAAGAAGGTCTCAACAACACAATACAGTAGAGCCTGGAGATTTTATATGTAACTTTCACAGTCTGGACCAAAACAGATTGTCCCCAAACAGATACCTGACATGCAGAAGATATTTTGCTGAGGAAAGTCTTTTACCTGAATTATTTTGGGTTATTAGGTTTAAAAATCTTGTTTGAATTTTTATTGAAATATGGTTGATTTATGATGTTAATTTCTGCTGTACAGCAAAGTGATTCAGTTATATATGCACATATACATACACACACACACATATATATATGGGGTTCCCAGGTGACTCAGTGGTAAAGAATCTGCCTGCCAATGAAGGAGACACAGGTTCAATCCCTTTGTCAGGAAGATCCCCTGGATAAGGGAATAGCAACCCACACCAGTATTGGGAAATCCCATGGACAGAGGAGCCTGGCAGGCTACAGTCCATGAGGTTACAAAGGAGTCAGATATGACTTAATGACAAAACAACAACAAACAAAACATACATACATATGCTTGTCTGTGTAATATATATATATACATTATACATATATAATATGTATTATATTATACATATATAATATGTATAATATTATATTACATATAATATATATATGTGCTTTTGTGGTAGGCAGGGCTTTGACCATCCTTTCCAAATCCACCCAAGGACCCAGTTTGAATCACAGCACCAGGAACACAAGTACCATCCATTAGAGCCAAAAGTTTATTTCCTCAAAATCAAAACCAAGAATGTTCTCTTTACGCAGGGGAAGCATAGCAAAAACATTGCATCTGCAGTGAAGGAAAGGAGACTTGGTCTAGACGCAGGGGAGCTTTCGATCCAGCACTAGGATCTTGCTTGGTATCAGTTCTATGGACTATCAGCAGAGTCCAAGGAACACATTATTTAGCACTCTTCCTTAGAAGTCTGTAAAACTCGCATGGATGGGCCCTATGGCAGAGGACACCAGTCATGGGGTCAGAGAAACCTGAGCACCTCTAGGTGGCCTCAGGCAAATAACCCCTCTATGCCACAGGTTCCCACACAAAATAGAGACCATTATGCCTATTTTTCAGGTTTGTTGTGAGGTTTAGAAACAATACCTGGTACATACTGGGACCTAAATAAATGGAAAAGGATATAGTTTTATTTTCTAGATGACAGAGGTAATTTATTATCTGGGACCAGAACACTAGCTAAGTAATCTCCAGGCCCCTGCTTCAGGCCCAAGACTTCTAGTCTTCCTTCTCTTTGAAACACTGCAAACTCTGAAGCATCCTGGCCATAAAGATCATGTTTACTTTCAGCAATGCCTCCTTTACTCCCCACTGGCTCACACCCCTCCTAGTCACCCTCATTGCCATCATGAGCTTGTCTGAACCTCCCTAGACACTGTCTTCATTTTAGCTGTTTGCCTTTCTACCCCACTGAGTCCCATTTTCTCTGAACAACTAGTCACTTAAGTAGGTGACAAAGGGCTGATTTGTTTAATTCGTCTAGGCCAACATTCTAATCAGTGGTCATAGGTAACTTGCCCAGATAGGTGGACTTCAGGCGTGTGTGTGTCCCAGTTGTTCAGGCATGTCTGATTCTTTGAGACTCCATGGACTGGAGCCTGCCAGTCCATGGAATTCTCAGGGAAGAATATTGGAGTGGGTGCCATTTCCTTCTCCAAGCGCTCTTCCCAACCCAGGGATTATACCCATAGCTCTTGAGTCTCCTGCATTGGCAGGTGGATTCTTTACCACTATGCCACTTGAGAACTTGAGGTAAAGGAACTCTAGTAAATTAACATACTGGATAGTCTTTTTTTTTCTTTTCTTTTTTTTTTTTTTTTGACGTTCAATGGCAAAGAGATCTTTACTCTGGAAGATCTCCCTACATAATCCAGGTGAAGAAGTACTGTGAGATACTTGGCCATACTCAAGCAGGACACAATTAAGCTGCTTTCTGTTGTATTTCGAGAGAGATCAACTTGGACAAGATCCCTGTGGTTCACCAGGGGTGCTAACTATTAGGGCTGAGTGCTGCAAGTCCACCCCACAGCTGAGCCAGATGGAAAGAACCAGAATCTTATTCATTCTGAAACCATTCCCTTAGTTGTAAGGATCCAGACTTTTGAAATAGCATGGTTTTGAGACACTTTCGTAATCATCTAAGCTCATGACTTGATGATTTTTGAAGCTGAAGCTCAGAGAAGGAGATGCCAGAGCTGGTGAAGGCTGAGCTGCATCTGGAATCTAGGTTCCCTAGCTCATAACCCAAAGCCCTCTATCTGCACCAATTTACATGTATAAACCTTGGCACATCTTATCTGTTCTAGAAGAAGAGGCCTGGTGGTGGAGGATCAGAACTAATATCTAAACCCTATTTTACCACAAAGCATCTGAGAGACTCTCAATGAATTGTCTCAGGTTCCATTTTGCCATCTGTAAACCGAGCAGAGTCTTCTCCACATTGTCTGATGTTCCTGGCTATTATTCAGAATAGATGAGAGCATCTTGTCCACAAAAATCCTGAAAAAAAGCATTGATTTAAGAAGAAAGGAGTTTAGAAGTCAAACAGTCACTCACACATGTGTACACACACACACACCCAAGTTATTCCAATTTGTCACCATCCTCAGATTCAGAGGCCACTGATGCTGTTCTCCCTACTTTAAGTCTGGGGAGCACTGACCTTTACGCTGACAACAGGAAACAGAATGGTTTCCAATTGGAAATGACAGCCTATGGGCTACTGCATGACAAGCCCCTGGGGCAGGGAGCCTCTGTATCTTCTGCAATCTGCTGATGGGTTGCTGCTGCAGGCACCCCAGACCTCTGAACAGACACTGAAGAGGGTGCAGACAGAGAGAGAAAGGATAAGTTAGCCACTGAAACTCACGACCATAATAAAACAAAGTGCTTAAAGGGGACAGATGTCAATCTGGGAAAGGGAACAAGAGAGAAGGAGAAGGGAAGGGAGAGACAGAAAGAGACAGGAAGATGTGAAGGAAGATGAGAAGAAAGGGAGAGAAAGAGAATATGAGAATTTAGGGGACTGGAGTACACAGTTGAGACCCAAATGAATGACATGGATGATCAAGTTGAAGGACTTGCTAAAGCCCAGAGCAAATATTCAAACCACACCCATAGTGATACAAAGATCTTGGGATAAATTTTCCTTGGGGTGAGACTGCACAAAGTCTGGGTTGGATCTGCTGTATGGGCTCCCCAAAACTCCAGTCACTGTAGCCAACTCCAAGGAGAGGAGGGTTAGGTCACGTGGTTTCCAGACTGATTCTGATGGTGCTTTTAGCTTTTCATCATTCTGAATTTCTCTCTCTCCTCTCCCCTGGGCAAGCAAGCTGCTGATGCTTTTGTATCAGCCATAAGGGCCGCGTTGGGAAGGGTGAGGGAATGTGCAAGAAAGCAGAAGATGATTCCCAGAAATCTCCTCCCAGAGGTTCCCAGGCAATATTTCTCTAAGAACTTTCTTCTCTAAGAACTCACTTGCATCAGCTTTGGGTGCCTGTTCACTGGCTCACGGGGCTTTCATCTGCAATTTCACTTGTTAAGTCTGCGAGACCCCCAGACAAACCTCCTGTTTCCTCAAGGGAGCTGTCAGGGTCAGTGTGTGTGTGGTAAGCAGCCTCGCTAATTGCACGGACCTGGCATGGTCAGGAGCCAGCTTCATTCCAGGACCACGTGACATGGACAGGGTTACTCACTTGGTTGTCCTCCAGCAGGGGCAGCTGGGGACACCTCCCTAGAGTGACTACAGCATTTATCACTGGGATGACTCAGCCGGAGCCTCCCTCTCCCTGCAAAGGGAATCTGAGGCCAGGGCTGGGGGTGGGAGTGTCGATTAGACCCATCTATGGCTGTAAGAGCACAGAAACTGCCCCTCACCTGGGAAGCTTGAAGGACACGGTGAATAAAGTGCAGGTCAGTGGCTCAGAATCTCAGAATGAAACATGATTTTACTCTAGAAGCTTGGGCGACTGCTGGGGCTCGGTGTTCAAAACTCCAAGGAATATCCTAATCAGCCACTAATGACAACATTTTCATTGCAGATTTGCGTGCATTCCATCTCATTGATTTCACTCCCATCTTTATTTTGTTTTTGTCATTTCTAAGGTTTTTCAAATATTTATTCCTAATGAGAGTGACATAACACAGTCTTATGGCATGTCCTGCCTGCTTTCCTGGTTAAGGACAGGCTCTATTTCTTTTGCCTGAGCAGGTGATGCTTTGTCTCTCAACATTATATCCAGTCCTGTTTCTTGATCTTTATGTCACTGATGAGTATAGTCTCACCTCCTCAATGTGCTCTACACAGCACAAGCCTCCTCTTACGGTCCTAATTTCCCACAGCATCTAGCACATCGATAAGCACATGGCAGATACTCACTCAACTCTTATTCTGTGCTTGTTTACACTGTTGAAGACCCGGGGGAAAGGAGTTTCACAGAATCACCAGTTACCAAATCCAAGATCTAAATTCACTTAGGAGATTTTGATAGCAAAACTAAAGACTGCATTTTGCATGCCATCTCTTATTTAATTTCCAAAACAACATCTGTAGTGTAATTGGTTAATTTCCATCTGTTGGTCTCCTTGTTAACTCTGAGATGTTCTCCTGATGTTATCATTATAATAGTTTCTGGAGGTTTACAATAAAAAAACAACTGTGATTTGTATGGTGTTTAGTCACAGGTATTTTACTTAGTGTCTCACATTCTATGGTTAATGTAAATGCACCTCGAGTCCTTTGATGACGGGGCGCATTTGGCTCAGGGCCAGATGCTGCTCTGAAATCCGTGGCATGTCTGTGGTGTGGTCTGACAGTCCTTTCAGCCACTTCCAGCTCCCCATCCTGTTTTCTTTCCCAGGTATTGCCCCTAATAAATGTTCTTGTTCACATACCCTGTCTTCACAACTGTTCTCAGAGGATCCAGTCTCTCCAGCCTGGCTACCATAGTCCCTTCTCCAGGGCATCCTGGTCTCTCTCCATCAGAGCACTGACCCAACTGCATTGAACTGCTTCTCCCTATCAGACCTGAATCACTAACCATCATGTGATAAGATGGATGCTGGAAGCGCTAGAGGAAGTGATTCATTTCACTGGGAAGCTGAGGAGTGAGCACTGGAAGTGTCGGTGGGGGTGGAATTCTTAATTGAGGTGTATTCAGCTGTGCCTTGAAGGGTGGGCAGAATCCTCGAAAAGAGAATGCTGGCCGGCTTTGGACGCAGACAGAAGAGAATGAGAAAAATGATGGTCTTTCTGCACATGATGATGATGCTGGTACTGCTGGACTGTAACTGCAGAGATAGAGCAGCTGGATTGGAAATGTGTGCTGAATGGGTTTTATTTCATGCTGTATGTAATGGTGCTTGGGCAATTTACTTTTAAGTGAAGTATAGTTGATTTACAATATGTTAGTTTTGAATGTACAGCAAAGTGATTCAGTTATATGTACATATATGGATATATATTTTTTCAGATCTTATTACAAGATATTGAATATAGTTCCCTGTGTTAAATAGGTCCTTGTTTATCTCTTTTGTATACAGTAGTGTGTATCTGTTAATCCCAAGCTCCTAATTTATCCCTCCCTACTCCACTTTCCCTTTTGGTAACCATAGGTGTTTTTCCCTATGTCTTTCAGTCTCTTTCCATTTTCTAAATGTTTACATCTGTTTTTTAAGATTCCACATCTAAGTGATATCATATGATATTTGTCTTTCTCAGTCAGACTTACTTCTTACACTGTGTATAAGCACAGTGTCATCAAATACATGTTTCCTGTTATGAAGCAAATCTCAGAGTGAGTGAGTGAGGTGTCCTGTAAAATCACTCTGACCCACATTGCCAATATAGACCCACTAGTTATATTAGCTATGTAAATTTTAATCGAAAGGTGGCACAGTAGGAAAGAATGCACCTTCTAATGAAGGAGATGCAAGAGACTTGGGTTTGATCCCTGGACCAGGAAGATCCCCTGGAGGAGGAAATGTCAACCCAATCCAGTATTCTTGTCTGCAAATTTTCCTGGACAGAGGAGCCTAGCAGGGTACAGTCCATGGGGTCTCAAGGAGGTGGATATGACTGAGTGCATCCACACAATTTAAATTTAAATCAAACTAAAACTTCAGTCATAAGAGACAGACATGGCTAGTGGCTGCTCCATATAGAGGAGCACAGTGGGGAGTTGAAGCAGATATGAATGAGGAAGGTGACAAAAGCTTTAGACCAGAGAGGTCAGGAGACAGTCACACAGCTGAGAGTAGATGAGCAAGGTTTGAAGCTTAAATTTTGTCAATCTTAACCCAGAACTATTGCCACTGGATTTTTTTTTTAATTTTTTTTTTTTTTCTTTTCCCAGCTTCCTACAACTGGTTAGCAAGAAAGCTCATTCATAGCCAGATCCTAGCCCTGTGGTGCTGGCAGTGAGATAACTACAAAGATTCTAGGACCTACGATAACTGCCTAAGATAACTACAAAGATTCTAGGATCTTACCTAAGGTGAGATGGCCAGGTTTGAATCTAGCTCTGCCATTTAGGAGCTGTAGAGCTTGTGGAAATTAATCAGCTCTCTGGGCTCCAAGTTCTTCACTGATAAAAAGAGATGATGAATTCATTGTCATCTCTTTGACAGTATTGAAAATATCTACTTTTCAAAATCATATAACTATATGATAATATTTTACATAGATGACATTTTTCTTTACTCTTTTCCTTTTTACCATTTTACTTTGTGCTGCAGAGTATGTGGGGTCTTAGTTCTCTAACCAGGGATTGAACCTGTGCCCCCTGCATTGAAAGTGCAAAGTCTTAACCACTAGAGAGCCTGAGAATTCCCTCTTCTTCTGCAGTTATAAATTACACATGACTTCTGTAAATAATTTGCCCACCCAAGTTCAGTTCAGTCACTCAGTCTTGTCCGACTCTTTGCAACCCCGTGAATCACAGCACACCAGGCCTCCCTGTCCATCACCAACTCCCGGAGTTCACTCAAACTCAACGTCCATCTAGTCAGAGATGCCATCCAGCCATCTCATCCTCAGTCGTTCCCTTCTCCTCCTGCCCCCAATCCCTCCCAGCATCAGAGCCAACTTCTCCAATGAGTCAGCTCTTCACATGAGGTGGCCAAAGTACTGGAGTTTCAGCTTCAGCATCATTCCTTCAAAGAAATCCCAGGGTTGATCTCCTTCACAGTGGACTGGTTGGATCTCCTTACAGTCCAAGGGACTCTCAACAGTTTTCTCCAACACCACAGTTTAAAAGCATCAAATCTTCAGCACTCAGCTTTCTTCACAGTCCAACTCTCACATCCATACATGATCATAGGAAAAACCGTAGCCTTGACTAGATGGACCTTAGTCAGCAAAGTAATGTCTCTTTTTGAATATACTAAGTTGGTCATAACTTTTCTTCCAAGGAGTAAGCGTCTTCTAATTTCATGGCTGCAATCACCATCTGCAGTGATTTTGGAGCCCTCCAAAATAAAGTCTGACACTGTTTCCACTGTTTTCCCATCTATTTCTCATGAAGTGATGGGACCAGATGCCATGATCTTCGTTTTCTAAATGTTGAGCTTTAAGCCAACTTTTTCACTCTCCTCTTTCACTTTCATCAAGATGCTTTTTTAGTTCCTCTTCTCTTTCTGCCATAAGGGTGGTGTCATCTGCATATCTGCGGTGACTGATATTTCTCCCGACAATCTTGATTCCAGCTTGTGTTTCTTCAAGTCCAGCGTTTCTTATGATGTACTCTGCATAGAAGTTAAATAAGCAGGGTGACAAAATGGTATGGACTTAACAGAAGCAGAAGATATTAAGAAGAGGTTGCAAGAACACACAGAAGAACTGTACAAAAAAGATCTTCATTATCCAGATAATCATGATGGTGTGATCACTAATCTAGAGCCAGACATCCTGGAATGTGAAGTCAAGTGGGTCTTAGAAAGCTTCACTACGAACAAAGCTAGTGGAGGTGATGGAATTCCAGTGGAGCTGTTTCAAATCCTGAAAGATGATGCTGTGAAAGTGCTGCACTCAATATGCCAGCAAATTTGGAACACTCAGCAGTGGCCACAGGACTGGAAAATGTCAGTTTTCATTCCAATTCCAAAGAAAAGCAATGCCAAAGAATGCTCAAACTACTGCACAATTGCACTCATCTCACATGCTAGTAAAGTAATGCTCAAAATTCTCCAAGCCAGGCTTCAGTAATACATGAACCATGAATTTGCTGATGTTTAAGCTGGTTTTAGAAAAGACAGAGGAACCAGAGATCAAATTGCCAGCATCCACTGGATCATGGGAAAAGCAAGAGAGTTTCAGAAAAACATGTATTTCTGCTTTATTGACTATGCTAAAGCCTTTGACTATGTGGATCACAATAAACTATGGAAAATTCTGAAAGAAATGGGAGTACCAGACCACTTGACCTGCCTCTTAAGAAATCTGTATGCAGGTCAGGAAGCAACAGTTAGAACTGGACATGGAACAACAGACTGGTTCCAAATAGGAAAAGGAGTACGTCAAGGCTGTATATTGTCACCCTGCTTATTTAACTTATATGCAGAGTACATCATGAGAAACGCTGGGCTGGAAGAAGCACAAGCTGGAATCAAGATTGCTGGGAGAAATATCAATAACCTCAGATATGCAGATGACACCACCCTTATGGCAGAAAGTGAAGAGGAACTCAAAAGCCTCTTGATGAAAGTGAAAGAGGAGAGTGAAAAAGTTGGCTTAAAG
>SJYC01021148.1:0-10603 GCA_006408675.1 Madoqua kirkii
GGAAGAAGCACAAGCTGGAATCAAGATTGCTGGGAGAAATATCAATAACCTCAGATATGCAGATGACACCACCCTTATGGCAGAAAGTGAAGAAGAACTCAAAAGCCTCTTGATGAAAGTGAAAGAGGAGAGTGAAAAAGTTGGCTTAAAGCTCAGCATTCAGAAAACTAAGATCATGGCATCTGGTCCCATCACTTCATGGGAAATAGATGGGGAAACAGGGGAAACAGTGTCAGACTTTATTTTGGAAGGTTCCTAAATCACTGCAGATGGTGATTGCAGCCATGAAATTAAAAGATGCTCACTCCTTGGAAGGAAAGTTATGACCAACCTAGATATCACATTCAAAAGCAGAGACATTATTTTGCCGACTAAGGTCTGTCTAGTCAAAGCTATGGTTTTTCCAGTGGTCATGTATGATTGTGAGACTTGGACTGTAAAGAAAGCTGAGCACCAAAGAATTGATGCTTTGAACTGTGGTGTTGGAGAAGACCCTTGAGAGTCCCTTGGACTGCAAGGAGATCCAAGCAGTCCATTCTGAAGGAGATCAACCCTGGGATTTCTTTGGAAGGAATGATGCTAAAGCTGAAACTCCAGTACTTTGGTCACCTCATGAGAAGAGCTGACTCATTGGAAAAGACTCTGATGCTGGGAGGAATTGGGGACAGGAGGAGAGGGGGACGACAGAGGATGAGATGGCTGGATGGCATCACTGACTAGATGGACGTGAGTCTGAATGAACTCTGGGAGTTGGTGATGGACAGGGAGGCCTGGTGTGCTGCAATTCATGGGGTCATAAAGAATCGGACTCAACTGAGCGACTGAACTGAACTGAGTTACTTCATTTAATCTCTCAACAGCTTAATGAGGCAGGTGATCATGTCCATTGTCTAGATGGGAAAACAAGGGTTAATTCTTTAATGACTCTGTCTGTGGTTCCAATAATATCACTTACTATATATCAGAGACAAAAAGAACACTGTCAATTATGAATTATTATCCTCAATTTTTGAGGAGAAAATCAGAGAAATTAAATAATTTAAATCATTTGCCCCAAATACAACAGAACCCAGTCTTTACTGGATCCTTCTGAGTTCTTCTTTTCCTCTACCTCCTGCTCTTACTTCTGTTCTTCATCATGTTTTTTTTTTTTTTAATAAAATTTTCTGGGCACATAGTTTAAAGATAGCAAGAGTTCTGCAAAGCTTGATAAGAAATACAGCAGAGCCCCTGCTCCAGCCAGTTCCTTTTCAACTCCTTTTAACTGATTCTTTACTTTCATATTGTTAAGTAGCAAGATTATACCACTACTTTTAATTTTTCAATGTTAGGCATTTCTTAAAAATTTTAACATAGGCATTGCTTTATTCCTCATTATGGAAGAAAAGGATTTATCAGTCTTTGGCCAAATCCCCCTGCCCTGGTCACACACCCACACATGTTTTCTGACCCACTCAGCCTGCCTTTTCCCAGTATAACTAGATCATGTTTGGGGTTAGATCAACATTCAATATTTACCTTATTATGAATATATAAACACTATTCACAGCCAAGTCATAAGTACATAATGATTGTTTTCCTTTTTCTGCTAAATTTTTCTCTTCGTGTTAAAAATCATTTTGGTTTGTTTGTTTAGTTGTTTTGTTTTCTGTGTGTTTGTCACTTACTTAGTCCAAACTCATCCCACATTGAGTGTGGCTTCTCATTTATCACAAATGCTGAAACTTAGGTATTTTATCCATCTCATTTCCTTTTTTTAAAAATTTTTTAAAAGTAAGTTTATTTACTTGGCTGTGCCAGGTCTCGCAGCACATGGGGTCTTCAGTCTTCGGTGCAGCATGCAAAATTTTTAGTTGTGGCATGCAAACTCTCTGCAGCATGTAGGATCCAGTTCCCTGACCAGGGATCGAACCAGCACCCTCTGAATTGGAAGCATGGAGTTTTCACCGCTAGGCCACCAGGAAAGTAAATCTCCCTTGGAAAACTCTTGATGTCATCTGATAATATTTCTCGGCTGCTGCTGCTGCTAAGTCACTTCAGTCGTGTCTGACTCTGTGCGACCCCATAGACGTTTTGAAAGCTTTGGAAGGGATCTAGAGGTCACCAAAATATAGCACTTATTATATTCCCTAAGCCTCATGATTGCCTTTTTAAAATAAATAGTGCCATTAGTTTTATGCTTACCTGTTTTATAACATTTGGTAATGTCTCAAGAGTTTCTGATGCACAAAATAAAAAATAAAATAGGCAGACATTGATAAATCAAACTATATATATATATATATATACACACATTTGTGTATATTATTCACCCTTTTATAAGTAAAAGCTATCATTATAATAATAGATCCAAATTTCTGAATCTTAAGAATATGCTTTACACAATATTAAATACAAGAGTAAAATTCTTGAAAGAAAAATGTTATAGTTTAGAGAGTTCCAATGTGTGAATATCGACATCAAATATTCATGTGGAGTTATTTTCATCCTTTCCATTTAAGATGCAACAGTGTCTACATTGTGGAATGGGGGCAGCTCTCCTGTTTCTGAAGAAAGAAACATTTTTATTTGAAGCACAGTGGAAAGCAGAAGCATAGTTGAAAGCTGAGCATTCAGAAATATCTGAGCACTGAAAACATTTTCATATTCCCAGTCTATAGAGGCAAAGTGAATTTAATCCATTCAGACAAAATACTGAGTTAACACAAACTGAGGTAAACAAGATAACAAGTTTTAAAGAAAACTAAGAGATGCAAAAGCAACCACTTTATTATATTTTCTTGAAACTTTTGTTTAATATCAAAACACTTGTTTTGGGAGTAGGTTATGGGGATTTTGTTTGGGCTGTATTCTTGTTCCTCATTTAGAAAAGCTAAGGAAAATTTCCACTACTCGACCCAAAGTTGATTATATAAACATATGTACTTTGATCCAAGAGGCCACTAATTTATTGGCTGGGCACTGAGTAGTTCAGCAAGAGAGTTCTGCGTAGGATGAATAACAGTTTTTACTGAATGATCAGAGTCATCACAAATATAGTGGAGGCAGAGACTTTGCTATATTAAGGGCTGTATCTCTTTGTTTTATAACAATGCCTGACAAAGAGTAGTGATTTGTTGAATAATAATGGATTTTAGGTAATTTGGATGTAAAATATGAGAAGAGAGTGGTAGCAATTTGTAGTAGGGACAGGAGCTGAAAGGTGAATTAAGATGATGCATTAAACTTGAAACATGAGAAAGGAGCTTCTCTTGTTAAGTTGCAATGTTGCAGGTTTGATTTAAAAGACATTATGCATTAAGTATTGAGAAGGCAATGGCAACCCACTCCAGTACTCTTGCCTGGAAAATCCCATGGACAGAGGAGCCTGGTACGCTGCAGTCCATGGGGTGTCAAAGACTCAGCCATGACTGAACGACTTCACTTTGGCTTTTCACTTTCATGCATTGGAGAAGGAAATGGCAACCCACTCCAGTGTTCTTGCCTGGAGAATCCCAGGGATGGCGGAGCCTGGGGGGCTGCTATCTATGAGGTCACACAAAGTCTGATACGACTGAAGTGAATTAGCAGCAGCAGCAGCATGCATTAGGTATGAGAAGGCTATGAAGAACAGATAGAAACTATACAGTGGTAACTGTTATTCCACAAGCAGAGACTGAGAACAGCCGGGACAGATAATGATGAGAAACTGACTTGAGAAAGAATGCTTATGATAAGTAAATTGACCACTTTTAAAAGATAATTACTTATATTGAGCAGGAATAGCTCCTGATGAAAAGGAAATACGCTTAAAAATAGAGAAAATGTGGAGAAAACAAAAATCCTTATAGATACTGTCATAGAGCTACTGCTTTTTCCTTAATTGTGGTTTGATCTTCACTGGTTTTATCTATTTGCTGTTCTCACAATAGTAAAATCTTAACTAATTTGTGTGACATACACATGTTTCCAAACCTTACAACCCCAAATAACTTATCATAAATATAGTGTAATTTAAAAGAAATTGTTATCACAAGCCTAATTAAATTGGAAATATCTGTAATGGAGTATGACTTGTTATTAATACTAAGCATAATGAGACAATTAAAGTAAATGGATTCTGTGAAAAATGCCATTGGCAATTTTATAGGTTGCATAGAATCTATAATTGCTTTAAGTAGTATAGTCATTTTCAAACTATGGAAAAGGCTGTAAATAGCCAAAGCATTTTGAGAAAGAAAAGTAGAGCTGGAGGAAATGTTCCCTGACATCAGAGTATACTATAAGTCAGACTAATCAAGGCAATATGGTACTTGCACAAAAACAAACAAACAAATAAACAAAAATAGGTCAATGAAATGGGCTTTGAAGCCTAGAGATGAACCCATGCACCTATGGCCATCTAATTTATGGCACAGGAGGAAAGGATATACAGTGGAGAAAAAGACAGTCTCTTTAATAAGTGTGCTGGGGAAACTGGACAGTTACATGTAAAAGTCTGAAATGAGAACACTCCCTAACATCACACAAACACACACACACATACAACTCAAAATAGATTAAAGACCTAAATGTAAGGTGAGACATGATAAATCTCTTAGAGGAAAACATAGGCACAGCACTCTGAGATAAATTGCAGCAAGATCTTTTTTGATTCACCTCCTAGAGTAATGAAAATAAAAAACAAAAACAAATAAATGAGATCTAATGAAACTTAAAAGCTTTTGCACAGCAAAGGAAATCATAAACTAAATGAAAAAGCTCTCAGAATGGGAGAAAATATTTGCAAATGAAGCAATTCACAAGAGATTAATCTCCCAAACATACAAACAGCTTATGTGGCTCAAAAAAAAAAAAGGAAAGAAAAGAAAAGAAATAAAGAAAAAAGTGAGCAAAGGCCTAAATAGACATTTCTCCAAAGAAGACATACAGATGGCTAACAAACACATGAATGGATGGTCAATATCACTATTAAAGAGTTGCAAGTCAAAGATATGATGAGGTATCACACCAATCGGAATGGCCATCATCAAAAAATCTGCAAAGAAAAAATGCTGGAGGATGTAAAGAAAGATAACTCTCCTACACTATTGAGGGGATTTTAATGTACTATTGATTCAGTCACTATGGAGAACAGCATGAAGGTAACCTCAAAAAGCTAAAAATAGAACAACAATATGACCCAGCAATTTCATTCCTGGGGCATATATCCAGATAAAACCATAAATCAACAACAACAACAAACAAACAAACAAAAAAACCATGATTGCAGCACTATTTAAAATAGCCAAGACATACAAGCAACCTAAATGTCCAACATAAATACAATGGAATATTACTCAATCACAAAAAGGAATGAAATAGTATCATTTGCAGAGATGTGGATAGACTTAGAGCCTGTCATACAAAGTGAAGGAAGTCAGAAAGAGAAAAAATGAACATCATATATTATATCATTTATATGTGGAGTCTAGAAGATGGTACAGATTAACTTATTTGCAAAACAGAAATAGAGACCCAGGTGTAGAGAACAAGCTTACAAATACCAAGTGGGAGAAGGGATGGGATGAATTGTGAGATCAAAATTTACATATACACTACTATATATAAAGTAGATGTCTAATGAGAACCTACTGTATAGCACAGGGAACTCTACTCAATGCTTTGTTAGGTGACTTAAATGGGAAGGAAATCTAGAAGAGAGTGCGTATATGTATCCATATAACTGATACACTTTTCTGTATAGCAGAAATGAACACAGCACTGTGAAATAAATATAGTCTAATAAAATTAATATAAAATCTGTGGATATAACTGAACCATTATTTTGTTGATAAAGGCTTCTTAAATATTTGCCTGTAGAAAATATTTGCAATGTGATTGATTGTCTAATATCTGAACGAGTTGAAGTATTCTATTTTAAGAACTTCCCTGACTGAGGAAATAATTCAAACAGACTATATCACTCCATCTGTTGAAGAACAGAGAAGCTCAGAAATTTGTTCCTGTAATGCATTGTTCTATAAATCAAGAACTAGGGCTTAGGTATAACTTTTTAATTTTTTTTCAATTTCCCTGGGAACGGGCAACAGGTTCTCAGGGTCTGAAACATCCTTTTTTCCAGTACATCTCAGAGTGTCATATAGAAATATGTTGCAATGACTTGCCAAGTTAGATGCTTGCTTAATGTCAGCAATTTTCTTTCTCAAACCAATTCTGCACTCAGCATGAGGAGAAAATATTGAAGAGAGACATTGTGCCCTTTGAGCTTGGAAGATTTATATTTCCTGGATTTAAAAAAGAAAAAAGTAACCACATTTATCATCATGGGATCTTGAGAAGAAAGAAGAAAGAAATGAAACAGAGAAAGCATTTTATTATTTGAATATTCTATTTTTAAATTTTATTATTTATTTATTTTTTACTTTACAATATTGTATTGGTTTTGCCAAGTCTAAAACTGCTTCTTACTTCATCAAATTAAAAAAAAAATCTAGTATTTGAACAGGGGAATCAGTGTGAAAAATTAAGATCTGCTACTATAAACATTTCAGGAGAATTCATAACAGAAGAAATGCTACCTTTGTATTCTTGTGTTCATGGCTGGAGGATGTTTCAACTGATCGGCTCTAAAAAGTATCTAACTTCAAAAAATGTTGAATATTTTTTATATATATATTTTAAGCAAACCTCAAACTTTCTTTCTTACATATTCAGTAAAAATTGTTAGAAGCCAATTTTAAAAAGCTTTTATTCACTTATTTTATCATTTAAAAATAATTTTACAACAAATAATTTTATCTTATCTTAGAAGAATTATTAATTGAACTCAGAATATCAGTGACAACAGTTACAGTAAGTCTATGGTGAATATTTTTCTATACCATGTCCTGAGTTCAGTAGTTTACATACATTATCCAATTTCATGCTAATAATAAACTTAAATTGTTTTACTAATCATACGTTATATACTTGGGGAAGTGAGATGAAAAGAAATTAAATAAAAGCCCCATAGTTATAAACATGCTGCTGCTACTGCTAAGTCACTTCAGCCGTGTCCGACTCTCTGTGATCCCATAGATGGCAGCCCAGTAGGCTCCCCCGTCCCTGGGATTCTCCAGGCAAGAACACTGGAGTGGGTTGCCATTTCCTTCTCCAATGCGTGAAAGTGAAGTCGCTCAGTCATGTCCAACCCTCAGCGATCCCATGGACTGCAGCCCACCAGGCTCCTCCATCCATGGGATTTTCCAGGCAAGAGTACTGGAGTGGGGTGCCATTGCCTTCTCCAGAGTTATAAACATAAGGAACACAAAAGCATGTGTCAAACCCAGGTGTTTCACCCTAAAACACATGTCTTTTCCAAATTAATTAATAGCTTTACTCTATAAAAGAGAAAATCTATTAAATATTTTCACTGTACTTATAATTGTGATATAAACACTGAATTCCTGCTACTAATAATCTGGCAAGATCCATCTAAATCAAGTAATATTTACCTGAAGTCATTCTAGGATCTTTAGAGTTTTAAAGATGGCAAAAGGCTTTTTAAAATAATGGAATGCAAACACTGTGATTAAAAACCTGGGTTTAAGATATAGTTACTTAAATACGAATGTAAGTAATTATAACTACTGATGCTAACTTAAAAATATAATAGGGTTGCTTTGTCAGTGTGGCAAAAGCAATGGTTTGTTTCCAGACAGTCTGAGTTTTTGTTTATTTTCCTTGAGCAACCCAATGTTTATTTATTTGAGAGTGAAAGTGAACGTCACTCAACTGTGTCCTACTCTTTGTGACCCCCATGGACTGCAACATGCCAGGCATCCCTGTCCACAGAGTCTATGAAATTCTCCAGGCCAGGTTACTGGAGTAGGTAGCCGTTTCCTTCTGCAGGGAATTTTCCCAATCCAGGGATTGAACCTAGGTCTTCCTCATTGCAGGCAGATTCTTTACTAGCTGAGTAACCAGGGAAGACCAAGAATACTGAAGTGGGTAGTCTAGCCCTTTTCCAGCGGATCTTCCCAACTCAGGAATATTTTTTACCTGTTGCTTCTCACTTAAAAATCCTTTGTACACTTTCAGAGTCTATCCTGGAAACGTAGGGAAGGTTTTATTTCCTACAATCTATTTATTCTTGGTCATACTGGTTTAATTCCTTAAACATGGCCAGTGTTTTGTCTGCTTCACTAGGAAACTTTCTCTAAAACCTGAATTACTGCTCTCTTTGAACTCTGGCTGAGACAGCATCATTTTCTCAGGAGCTTAGGTGAATGGAGGGCATTTTATTCTAGGAAGAGCTACATTATTGTCAAGTTTAAGTGGAAAATATCTTCTATGACTCTTTCTATTTAATATCATTGAACATTTTTCTGACAACAAATTCTCAGCTACTCCTTAATCACATCACTCTCAGTGATATGCTGGCTACTCCTACAACATTCTAAAGTCCATCATTTTGCCTAAATTTCTTTAACCTCTTGTTAACTTATACAAGGGCATTTTCATATCCCAGTGTGCATGCATGTATGCTGAGTCACCTCTGTTGTGTCCAATTCTTTGAAACTCTATGGGCTGTAGCCTGCCAGGCTCCTCTGTCCATAGGATTCTCCAGAAAAGAATACTGGAGTGGGTTGCCATGCCCTCCTCCAGAGGATATTCCTGACCCAGGGATCAAACCTGTGTCACCTGAGTCTCCTGTGGCTCTTGTGTCATAGGCAGATTCTTTACCTCTGAGTCACTAGGGAAGCCCCCTAATTCCAGCATCCTATCCCAACTGCCAAATAATTCCTTTTAATTGAATTATCTAATTGGTTCCTATTTGTGTGTATATGACATTTTATACTTAAGCTTTATTTTCCTTTTAAAAGATAGAAATGTATTTAAAATCCCACTGGCTGGAAGGCGAGGGGGTTCAGTATGGGGGGACACGTGCATCTGTGGCTGATTCATGTCGATTTATGGCAAAAAAATCACAATATTGTAAAGTAATTATTCTCCAATTAAAATAATTTTTAAAAAAATCCCACCAACACTGCTATGCAAAAGTCTATGCCATATGTTATTTAATCTCATTTTCAACTTTCTATTCTAAAATTAAAATTGTATTTTTTAAACAAATTATCATAGATAAAAATATTCTATAAAAAATAAACAACAGAAATGTCAATTAAATAGAATTAGGAGACTAGAATGAGGAGCTCTCATGCTCTGTGAAAATAGTGATTCCAACAAGAAGAAGAGATACTTTCTTCTTCCAGGCAAAGGACTCAGCATATGAAAAATCATGGGCTCTTTACTATTGCTTTCCTTCTACTGCAATTCTGTGCTAATCCGGAATAAGGCTTCTTTTTATTTTTTTCCCCCTTCCTGGAGAAATAACTGGCAGTCTACTTGTTTTAAGTCAGCTATTCTCTATAGTGGTTGAATATGATCTCATTATTTAGGTTTGCTAACTAAACATAAATTACAGAATCCCTACCTAACGATCTTTGCCATAATATATAACTGAAATTTGGAAAACTTTGTTTCTAGAATAAGTAATAAAAATAAAGTAGTTAAAACTCCCATAATAAATAATCATCATAGTTAAATACCAAAAAGTAGTGTAATATAGCGAAAGCATATTAGTGTATCTTCCTCTAGATTGTTACTTAATGAAAGAGAATTAGCTTTAATTTTGAAGACATATTTTTTTTTTCTGTTTTTCTTTCCTTTCACTTATTTAACTATACTATTTCCCTGGTGATGGATCAAAAATCTGAAATTGCTAGCAAAATGTACTCCAAAAAGAAAATGCACTCATGTTCATGTTTTCAAAGGTAAACATATTAAAGACAAATGTGCTGTCAGTAAAATTCATAAAGAAATTATTATATTTTTAATCTGCATACCTACACACATGAGGGAGGAACCACTGATTAGAGGCACAAAGGAGTTGCCAAAAGGCATGTTAAGAGGAAAAAAACAGGAGTTCCTTCTTGTTCTCTACTCTCCATGGCACAAGAATTTCAGCTACAAAGAAAAGACCAAACAAGTGAGAGTAATGCCAATTTTTCCCAAAGAAAACACGTTCAAAACCAAGTGAATTTTTTCAAAACAGAGCTAACACCCGAATCTCACATCTATAATTTTTTTGAAGTTATTTTCAGTTATGCATCCCATAGGTGACATTAGGATGGGTTACCCTGCACAATTACTAGTTCTAAACTTCATAAATCATACAATGCAAAACAAATTTCTGCAATATTCTCTTCCGTCTTTACTGATACAAATATAAATACTTAAAATTAACAAAGAGAAATTGCACATAAAAGAAATAAAGAATTTTACAATACTCTACATTTAAAGCACCTATGGAAATAATTTTCTACCACATTCAGTAATTCAGAGCTGGAGCCAGATACTTTATTTGATTGTGTGCTTAACATGCAAGATAAAAACCATTATATAGTATGCATATCTCAAAATACCTGAGGCTATATAGTGTAGGGAGAACCAAACCAAAAGTAAGAGGATTTTCTGTAATAAAGTGGTGAAAAGAAACTAATGAAAATTAAATACATGGTTTAGGAGAAAATCCTGAAAATTCTCAGATGGTTTCTTAAAAAGAGTCATATTTTGGTCA
>SJYC01021149.1:0-25409 GCA_006408675.1 Madoqua kirkii
CCTCAGTAGTAGATATAAGTCATCTGAGTTAAATTCACCCATTCCAGTCCATTTTAGTTCACTGATTCCTAGAATGTTGACATTCACTCTTACCATCTCCTGTTTGACCACTTCCAATTTGCCTTCATTCATGGACCTGACATTCCAGGTTCCTATGCAATATTGCTCTTTACAGCATCAGACCTTGCTTCTATCACCAGTCACATCCACAGCTGGATATTGTTTTTGCTTTGGCTCCATCCCTTCATTCTTTCTGGAGTTATTTCTCCACTGATCCCCAGTAGCATACTGGGCACCTACTGACCTGGGGAGTTCCTCTTTCAGTATCCCATCATTTTGCCTTTTCATACTGTTCATGGTTTTCTCAAGGTAAGAATACTGAAGTGGTTTGCAATTCCCTTCTCCAGTGGACCACATTCTGTCAGACCTCTCCATCATGCCCACCCATCTTGGGTGGCCCCACAGGGCATGGCTTAGTTTCATTGAGTTAGACAAGGCTGTGGTCCTAGTGTGATTAGATGGACTAGTTTTCTGTGATTATGGTTTTAGTGTGTCTGTCCTCTGATGCCCTCTTGCAACACCTACCGTCTTACTTGGGTTTCTCTTACCTTGGACGTGAGGTATCTCTTCACAGCTGCTCCAGCAAAGCATAGCCGCTGCTCCTTACCTTGGATGAGGGATATCTCCTCACTGCCACCTCTCCCAACCTTTAACATGGAGTAGCTCCTCTAGGCCCTCTGGCGCCTGTGCAGCCACCGCTCCTTGGACATGGGGCAACTCCTCCAGCCGCCACCCCTGGCCTTGGCAGGGGTAGGTCCTCTCGGCTGCTCCTGTGCTGTCACAGCCTGGCACTCTCCGCCACCACCTCTGACCTCAGATGCGGCATAGCTCCTCTTGGCTGCTGCCCCTGACCTCGGACGTAAAATGGAAGGATGCCCGGGAGTAAGGATGCCTGAATCCACCAACAAAAGGGACTCCTCAGGGGCCTGAGACCTTGCTTTGGCAACTCCAGATCTTGGTCCCAGGGTTGGGACCAACCTTGGGTCCCAATAGTGAATTACCAAGTGCTTAGTGCATGTTATGCCCTGTTTTAGGCATTTTACATGTAAGTATGAGATGGCTGCTATTAACATATTCATTTTATTTTTTGAATTCATTTATTTGACTGCATCAAGTGTTAGTTTCAGCGTGTAGGATTTCTTGTGGTACATGGACTTAGTTGCCCTGTGGCATGTGGGATCTTAGTTCCTGAACCAGGGTTCGAGCCACAACCCTTGCATTAGAAGGCAGATTCCTAACCACTGGACCACCAGGGAAGTCCCCTATCCTCATTTTAGAAAAGCTAAAATCCTCTTTTATAAATGAGGAAACTGAGGCAGAGAGAAATATATGACATGCCTAAAGTCACAGCTGGACAGTCTCCAGGGACCTGCAGTTTTAACTGGTTGGCCATATCACCTCCTCACTTACAATATGATGTCTTGTGGTGCAATTAAACACATACACGACCACCAACATCCCATCCAAACACCCCAGGTTCAATACCTCACTTTGCTTACCAGCTGTATTGAACAAGTCACTCAGCATACACAGATTTGACTCCCTCATTTGTTAAAAAAAAAAAAAAAAAAAGAAAAAGAAAAGTCTAGTCTCTAAAGCTTGCCATGAGTTTCTCTGTGTTTGTGTGTGATAGGAAAGCAGGCACAAAGATCCAGCTTTTAAATATTTGATGCAGGACACAGATTAGAAAAGATGCAAGAACCCACCTTCTGGAGGTGAGGAGGTTGCAGAAAAAACAGTTGAGAAGTAAATATTGTTTTCCCATTGATTTCCTCTGTAAATCTCAAGGATAAGTTAGACTAAGAAAAGTTCTGGACCCTGGCTGTCAGGAGATGACATTTAAGGAAAGAAATGATGTATACTGCCAAGAAAAAAAAAATGGTAACTTTCTAAGAAAATATCAACAGTCACATCCAAAATAGTAACAACTTTAAAAATAGAGTGACATGGGAAGAGCCAAAAACTCCAGCTCCAAGGGACAATAGAATAGCTGGGAGCAGGGAGCTGCCGAAACTGCGGGTGTGAGGAGGGTCATTTCTGGAAGTGAGTTGGTCCTTCAGAAATTTATCACCTCGGGCTTCTCTTAGGTGGATTTCTATTAATAACGTGGGAGCTCTGTGACTCCTTGGGGAGCACACAGTAAGGAAAGAAAAAAATCCTCCTTGTGGACTCTAGCAGAGCAATTCCAGGCTGCAATTTAGCTTTTGAAAACTAAGTGCCTTTGATACCATGTGACATTCTGCTCATGACCAAAATCTATGGTGGGGTTGATGGGGGTGAGGACATTTCATATTTATCCAATTCCTCCTTTCTTTTGGGTTCACAATGAGCTGAGTGATGGTTACTCCCAGAAACAAGTCCCTCGGGATCCGTGATGCTCCCTAAAATACTCAGGCTGGGGCCACCATCCAGGAAACCAGCTCCCCTCCCCCTCCTCCACCAAGTAATAATGCTAATAAGGCAAGTTGGATTCCATCAACTTCATATTTCAGGTGACAGCGCTAGGAGTTTCCCTCACCTGTATCATCTGTGCACATACTACCAACACTAAAGCCAGACAAATATTCATTTAGATATATTAGTATTTGCGAACCATTAATAAGACTTGGGATGCATCAGTTCAGTTCAGTTCAGTTGCTCAGTCATGTCCAACTCTTTGTGACTCCATGGACTGCAGCATGCCAGCCCTCCCTGTCCATCAGCAACTCCTGCAGTTTACTCAAACTCATGTCCATTGAGTCGGTGATGCCATCCAACCATCTCATTCTCTGTCATCTCCTTCTCCTCCTGCCTTCAATCTTTCCCAGCATCAGGGTCTTTTCAAATGAGTCAGTTCTTGGCATCAGGTGGCCAAAGTATTGGAGCTTCAGCTTCAGCATCAGTCCTTCCAATGAATATTCAGGACTGATTTCCTTTAGGATGGACTGGTTGGATCTCCCTTGGACTCTCAAGAGTCTTCCCAACACCGCAGTGCAAAAGCATGAATTCTTCAGTGTATCTTTTTCTTGAAGTATAGTTGATTTATAAGGTTGTGCTCGTTTCAGGTACAGAGCAAAGCAATTGAGTTATACATACATATTCTCTTTTTCAGATTATTTTCCCTTATAGGTTGTTGCAAAATACTGAGTAGAATTCCTATACAGGAGATTCTTATTGGTATATATTGGTATACTTATTTTATATATGGTAATGAGTGTATGTTAATTTCAAACTCCTAATTTATCTCTCCTCTTACTTTCCCCATAGGTAACCATAAGTTTGTTTTCTGTGTCTGTGTGTCTATTTCTTTCTTGTATACAAGTTCATTTGTATCATTTTTTTTGTTTATTTCCCCATATAAGCAGTATCATATGTTACTTGTCTTTGTCTGGCTTACTTCACTGAGTATGATCATCTCTAGGTCCATCCACAGTGCTGCATTATTTTATTCTTTTTATGGCTGAGTTCTATTTTATTATATATATGTAATAATAAACACATCGTCTTTATCCACTCTTCTGTCAATGGACATTTATGTTGCTTCTATGTCTTGATGATCCTTTCAGTTCAGTTCAGTTCAGTCACTCAGTCGTATCCGACTCTTTGCAACCCCATGAAGTGCAGCACGCCAGGCCTCTCTATCCATCACCATTTCCCGGAGTTCACTCAGACTCATGTCCATCAAGTCTGTGATGCCATCTAGCCATCTTATCCTCTGTCGTCCCCTTCTCCTCCTGTCCCCAATCCTTCCCAACATCAGAGTCTTTTCCAGTGAGTCAACTCTTCGCATGAGGTGGCCAAAGTACTGGAGTTTCAGCTTCAGCATCATTCTTTCCAAAGAAATCCCAGGGCTGATCTCCTTCAGAATGGACTGGTTGAATCTCCTTGCACTCCAAGAGACTCTCAAGAGTCTTCTCCAACACCACAGTACAAAAGCATCAATTCTTTGGCGCTCTGCCTTCTTCACAGTCCAACTCTCATATCCATATATGACCACTGGAAAAACCATAGCCTTGACTAGACAGACCTTAGTTGGCAAAGTAATGTCTCTGCTTTTGAATATACTATCTAGGTTGGTCATAACTTTTCTTCCAAGGACTAAGCATCTTTTAATTTCATGGCTGCAGTCACCATCTACAGTGATTTTGGAGCCCCAAAAAATAAATTCTGACACCGTTTCCCCATCTCTTTGCCATGAAGTGATGGGACCAGATGCCATGATCTTTGATTTCTGAATGTTGAGCTTTAAGTCAACTTTTTCACTCTCCTTTTTCATCAAGAGAGTTTTTAGTTCCTCTTCACTTTCTGCCATAAGGGTGGTGTCATCTGCATATCTGAGGTGATTGATATTTCTCCCGGCAATCTTGATTCCAGCTTGTGTTTCTTCCAGTCCCGCATTTCTCATGATGATCCTTTACAGTCTTACAAGACCTTCAGAATTTCTTCCCGAGCCTCACAATGAGACTGTGAGGAAAATTTGCTAAAGATAAGAGAGACATTTCCATCCTCAAGATAAGAAAATGGAGGCCTGGAGAGGTTGGGTGATATCCCCCAGGACCAGTAGCAAATTAGACAAAGAGTCAAGACAGTGCCTAGGTCCAGGGTTCCTGAAACCACCTTCTTCTCAAGTGTCCTCTGAGATTTTTTTAGTTTTAAAAGTTTTGGAACCTAGGTTTATTAGTTCAGAGCCATCCCCACAGTGCAACCGCCCTGTGACCCTGGAGCACTCCTCACCTTTCACTAACAGGCGTTCTCTTAGGAGAGATGAACACACACCTGGACTGAATATGTGACCTTCTTCTCGCGGCCTAAGTGGCTGAAGATGACCCAGTTTGGAAATTCACCAAGCTGTAGTCTCTCCCTTCTTTCTCCTGGTTATTGACATTAAGCTATCAAGTTACTTGCAGATAGAAAACTGGAAGCAAACTAGAATGGAAATCCTGTTGCTACCTCAGATTTCTCCTTTGTACGTTTATCTGAATATAGGCTATTTTTATTCAGCAGTTACTGATTCAAAAGCCATAGTGACCGTGTATCAACTCTTAAAGTGACTGAAGAAATCAGCTTAGTGAAGGGAAAGCCTATAGCAGAAAAGACTGGGTGTCTGACCCCATCTGGCTTGCCAGCCATGGAGGGACCTACTCCTCAGACCAACACTCCCTCCCCACTCCCACAATACACACACTCTCCAGGTTTTCTGAAGTCAGTTACTCAAAAAATATTCACAGAGGAATTTGTAGATGTCAGGCATTATGCTAGGGAGTGAGGTACAGCTACTGACAGCACAAAAACCCTTGCCTGCTCGGTGATCTACACAACAAACAAAATTGGAAACTAAAATATTAAAATAGACCCACCCACCGTCATTCCCCTATCACACCGTCTAACTCCTCTGGGGCTCCATTTCCAGGGCTTCCCCTCTGCCCCCTGCTTTTTTTCTAACACCCAGCTGTACTAAATCACCTGGATTCCCACCACCCTCCAAACACCACTTGCCTCGTCTTGGTCACCATCACCCTCGCCCTCTTCTGAGAGCAAACGCCTACTCCTGAACCCATTACATGGAATCCTGCTCAGGTGCGCTCAGTGAGACTTCTTGGGACTTGTGCTCAGATACCCTATTGATCTTCCCCACCAGCTCCATCCTGGATTATGAGTGGGGAGATCTCTGCTGTGCCTAGAAAGTCAATGGGGTGGCTCTGCTCCATCTTCCATCAGACCCTAGGTCTTGCCAGGCCTCAGGGCTTTGTGATGGAGTGTTTCCAGTACAAGATTGTCCAAAAGAACTGATAAACCAGAGAAGGACCTGTGGTTCTATTCTGGAATCTACTAGGCAAGATGAGCCATGTTCTTCACCACTTGGCATCACCCTCAGCTCTTGTTTGCTTTCACATCAGAGTCCACCTTGGCTCCTCTCTGCTCCTGGGTCCCTAACACCACTCTCTGCATCACTTGTGTTCCCTTTCTGACTTCCCCAGCTTCTGGTCTCCTGGCTCAGGTCCCTCTGAGGTTACTCCTCCCCAGACCAGCTCTTCCCAACTCTCCCCAGCATGGCCATAAATGACAAATGACACAGACTCCAGTTATCCCCAGGGACAGGTATGAAAACAGAGACTGGAAGAGAGTGAAGGAGAACCCTGATGGAATGAGTTGGAGACAGAAAGGCTAAACTTCCATTCTCCAGGCCTGACATTTTATGCTCTTTCCTCTTTGCACTAGTCCACATTTCCTAGGACTTCTAGAAACTTACTATGACCTAATCTCATTATTTCAGAACTCATATACAAAAAACATCTGTCTTTTCTTTTTTCAATCTTTCCCACTCTATCCTCTGTACCTGGGTATCTCTCTCTCCTCTCTCTCTCTCTCTTGCACACAGACTCCCTTAACTTGTTGGGGATAGAGAGGTAGAGAGGACTGGAGTGTGGGAAATGATACCTCAGAACACTTCCATCACTTGATGATACTTCTCTAAGGCTAGATAGATACCCACTTTTGCTGAGTAGGGAGATAGCCAACTTCTTTGTACTCCTCTCGAAAACGTGGGTGTGAGCATTCCTTCAGCTAATGTCTTCAGGGACTGCTGACCCAGCAAAAGGTCAACATACGCTCTCCTAGGTTACTCTAAGAAAGAGACTTGGCAACAGTTTACACCTTCATAGCCAATGAATTTCATACCATGGCCTTTAGTCAGAAAAGAAGGAGAATATAAATCAATCAGAAGTCACCCTGATGCCCACTTTGCTCTGAAAATCCACTCTGATGTCAAACAAAGAAGAATGGTTTCAGTAGCAGCTGATGTGTCAAACCTGTGAGCCTGCTCCTGCATCCCTGGGGTTTGGTGAGCCTCAGAGAGGAGGCTGCAGTAAGCTATCCTGCACCCAGCACAATGATTGACTGCTGAATTTTCAAAAACGACTTGCGTTTGGAATACAAGGTCAGTCAGTCAGTCAGTCAGTTCATTCGCTCAGTCGTGTCCAACTCTTCGCTACCCCATGAATCACAGCACGCCAGGCCTCCTTGTTCATCACCATCTCCTGGAGTTCATTCAGACTCACGTCCATCGAGTCCATGATGCCATCCAGCCATCTCATCCTCGGTCATCCCCTTCTCCTCCTGCCCCCAGTCCCTCCCAGCATCAGAGTCTTTTCCAATGAGTCAGCTCTTCGCCTGAGGTGGCCAAAGTACTGGAGTTTCAGCTTCAGCATCATTCCTTCCAAAGAAATCCCAGGGTTGAGCTCCTTCAGAATGGACTGGTTGGATCTCCTTGCAAGGTAATTACACAAAATTCCTAGGCAACATTTGGGGGGAAAAAAAAAAAAACTCAAGTGGATGAACAAGCTTCTCCTAAAAATAAAAAAAATTTTTTAAAGTCCCTCAAAAGGACAGTTAAATAAAATGCATGTGTTCAATTGACCCTGGGCAGAAATGATTTTGCTCTGGCAAATTAATTTGTATCTAAACATTGTATTTTCACATAGGACTGTGTTCTCTGTCCAGCATCACTGGGAAAGGCAGAGAGTGTCCTGAATGTTCAACAATATGCCATATGGATTCTTTTTATTAAAATCTCATTTCATCGGGATAGCTCCTTTGAGAGAGATGTGCAGAGTAACGCGAGGAAATTGGTGAACCAACACCACATAACTGTATCACGCATATTAAATATTCTTGCTTATGCATTCACTACATACTTGACCTGCCGCTGAAAGCACTTGGAGAGTGAGGGCGTCTGTAGCTTGGCAGCTTGGAAACTCCCCCCCTCCCTTGCCCCGCACTTCCTCCTTTCTTGCTTTTAAAATCAGTTAAGAGGGGGAATGAATCAAAGCTCTTCTGTCTTCACACCCTCTCTGCAGTGTTTCCACTTCAAAGGTGCTTGGTCGGGTTGCTTTCATCAACAGAGCCCTGAGTGATCAATGGAAAATACCAGCTAACTCTTCACACACAGATCTGCATCATCACCATGATCCCCCTCCAGTCACTGTCTCAGAATCAAGAGTTTCTTAAGCATGTGTTCTGGGCTTCTCTGTAACTTGTTTGATTACTCTGGGAACAGGAAAATAGCTCCAGCTCGAAAATCAGACAATGTTAAGATTCTTTCAAGTTTTCTTTTTTGTTTCACCATTTGAAGTGTGCAGTGTAATAGTACTGTTTACTCACAATGTTGCACAACCACTAGCATATCCGTTTCTAACATCTTTTCATCATCACAAACCATAACTCTATCAATGAAATATGTGTCCTCCTCACCTAAAATTAAAAGGACAATACTTACCCATTGTGATTGGCCAACCACACAGATTTATTTTAAAGATGGATTAAAGTGAAAGTGTCAGTCGCTCAGTCGTGTCCCTCTCTGTGATCCCATGGACTGTAGCCCACCAGGCTCTGTCTGTTCATGGGATTCTCCAGGCAAGATTACTGAGTGGGTTCCATTCCCTTGGTCTAGGGGATCTTCCCAACCCAGGAATCCAACCTGGGTCTCCTGCATTACAGGCGTATTCTTTACTGTCTGAGCCACCAGGGAAGAAGCTTGAGAAATGAAGCTTGTCTGAGAACATGATTTTATATAAATTCTGGTGAGATTTAGTATAAGCCAAAAATGTTGATCCTGAAACCCTGTGGCTGATTACAGCTTCATTTTTTTTTTAATTTACACAAATGCAATGAACTGCTAACATACTGTGTACTAATACACAGCTATATGTACTGTTTTCTATGTAAAGTACTTTAGAGATCCAATGGAGAATCAGAAAGAAATCTGCCCCTATATAATCAATTACCAGAGAGAAAGGACATGTGTCGGTAGCTCAGAAATCAGACAGCCATTGGCAGAAACATGGGCTGCTATGAGGTTCCCTTGGCGCGATGATCCAAGGAAATCTTTCTGAAGAAAATGTTCTTTGATCTGGCTTTTGAAGCATAAACAGAATTACACACATGAACGAAGATAAGAGGAAAGGAAATAGCATATGCAAAAATCAACTTAGGGAGCACGTGGATTGTAAGTCAGAAATGGCATAAGAGTTTAGGGAAGAAAAGCAGTAGATGAACTAGGTATCGGGGGTTTCAGGTTATTCATCAGCTCTCTTAGATGGTAGGGGTGGGGGGAAGATTTGTGGACAGCCTCCATGCAGAAGTTGTTCTGCTCTGTGTCATGACCCTGCCACTCTGGTTGGAGGCAGCCTCTTAGTTTGGACCCAGGCTCCTGCCTTCAAACCTGCTCCCTCTGCTCTTTATTCACCCATTTCTTCAGCTGCAGATGGCATGTCTAGCCTTGGTAGGACTCCAGCCCACCTCTGCTTGCCTGTTTCAGTGTCCTGCATCCTAAATATAAATTCTCACAATGAAGTTCTCCCAATTGACTAGACTGAGTCAAGAGCATATTCCTAATTCCATCATTTGTGACTGGAGGGGACAACACCCCTCTGACAAACACGGAAGCCTGGGTCCACACCTCTCCAACTGCTGCTAGGGTACAGGCAGCCCCTGGAGAAAAGTGATATCAACTGACATTTACTCAAGTGAGTATGTACTTTAAATGTCACAGACATATACTAACATTTAAGAAGACAAGGAGATGTGCCATGCACTATGGAAATTATGCCAGAAAGGGTAAGAAAGAGAATATTTTATCATTAACAGAGGCAGCCTTCAATTATACGGAAGATTGCTAGATGGAACAGTTCATAACTCAATACTGCTGAATAATGAGATGTTTCACTCTTTTGATATGACATGACCGGTCTGCAATTCATCAGTATTATAATTTACCCAGTCTCTCCACTCCACAGTCCCCAACAGTATGTCAACCAAGAAAACAAAACTTCCCTTTGCCCCATCCTATATGCATTCAAATCATTTGTAGTTGGCAGAAGTATTTTACACAACTGTATCAAAATTATTAATAGAATATATTTCACCAGCCCAGGAGAGAGTTACATTTTCATAGGGTATATGGTCTGATAAACAGTATCAGCAAAGATAGGAATTTTATCAGGTATGAGTTTTTTAAAAAAGGAATTACCTGCAAATAGATACTTTTAAAACCTTTTCCATGCTGGTTCCCTCCTTCTCTTTTAAAATAAGTCTACCATAAAGTCCTCTCTTCAGACAAAGTGTGTCTGATTATTTTAATGTATAAACATTAGCTGTAATTTCCTTTCCCTAGGCAAGTACACAGATCCAAAGTGCTCCTGCTTTCAGCTTGCCATAGTTTTAATATAACTATCTTACTCCAGCAGTTAATTAATTAAGAACACATACTGTGTGTGCACGATCACACTTGTAACACAAACAAGGGCTTCCTAGGTGGTGGAGGTAAAGAATCTGCTTGCCAGGGGAGGAGACACAAGAGACTTGAATTCCATCCCTGGGTCAGGAAGATCCCCAGGAGGAGGAAATGGCAACCCACTCTAGTATTCTTGCTTGGAAAACCTCATGGACAGAGGAGTCCAGCAGTCCATGGGGTTGCAAATAGTTGGATATAACTGAATGACTGAGCACACAAACACACACAATACAAGCATATACACACATGGTGGCAGAGATTCGTCAGCTCCATGAATGTACATATCTGCACCAGTGTGACAGTTATATAAACTCATCACTATATTTGATTCTTCTGTCTCAGACTTAAAGATGATACAGGCTTTCCCATCAGTAATTTGAGATGCTATTTAATTGGCCTTTGTGATTCTAGAGATACTCTAGAAACAGTCACTTCCTTTCTTTGTTTATAATCTTTCACACATCGAAACCATTCAAAGAGCCATACTTACACACCACAGGCATTCTGGGCTCAGCTAAAATTTCCTGCTTCTAATTAAAGGAAAAAATCTGAACTTTAAAAGAAAATATTAGTGCTATCCAGTGAATGCCAGGAGTTGCAATTCCTACTAGTACCGTTGATAAGAATTCATTTTTTTAATCCTGTTTGCATAATACTTGGAATGTTTGCAGTGTGTATAAATCAGGGCCATTAGTAATGAGTCAGACCTAAAACTGAAAGGAAACAGACATAGCATCTCCTGAGAGGAGCTGATTTCTCCAACCAGTCTCTGAATTTCACTCTTTGCTTCATGGTAGCCATGGCCAGGTGGGGCACCATGCTTTGTTACCAAGACAGTGTTGGATCTCCTTTCAGTCCAAGGGACTCTCAAGAGTCTTCTCCAACACAATAGTTCAAAAGCATCAGTTCTTCAGTGCTCAGCTTTCTTTATAGTCCAACTCTCATATCCATACGTGACTACTGGTAAAACCATAATTTTGACTAGATGAACATTTAAGATGGCAAAGTAGAAGGATATGAGCTCATCTTCTCCTGCAAGAGCTGCAAAATTACAACTCGCTGCTGAACAACCATCATCAGGAGAATGTTGTATCCCACCAAAGAAATGCCTGTCCAAGGGCAAAGGAGAAGACCCAGCAAGACAGTAGGAGGGGTAAAATCACATTTAGAATCAAACCCCATACCCACCAGAGACAGTTGGAAGGCTCAAACAAAACCTTGTGCACACCAGGAGACTCCTCAGAGACTGAGCCAGACCTGCCTTTGAGTGTTTGAGCAACTCCTGTAGAGGTCCAGGTCAGCAGTGGCCTGCTGCAGGGGTAGGGGCTCTGGGTGCAGCAGACCTGGGTATGGCCTAAGCCTTCTTGGAGGAGGTTACCATTAATCCCACCATAGAGCTACCAGAACTTACACAGGACTGGGGAAACAGACTCTTGGAGGGCACAAACAAAACCTTGTGCAAACAAGGACCTAAGGGAAAGAAGCAGTGACCCCACAAGAGACTGACCCAGACTTGCCGATGAATGTCCAGGAGTCTCTGTCAGAGTTGTGGCCTGTTGCAGGATTGGGGGTACTGAGTGCAGCAGTGCATGCATGGGATCTTTTGAAGGAGGTCGCCATTATCTTCATTACCTACACCATAGTTTGGCCTCAGGTCAAACAACAGGGAGGGAATACAGCCCCACTCATCAACAGAAAATTGAATGAAAGATTTACTGAGCATGGCCCCGCCCATCAGAATAAGACCCAGGTTCCCCTCAGTCAGTCTCTCTCATCAGGAAGCTTCCATCCTTATCCATCAGCGGGCAGACAAAATGGAAACCACAATCACAGAAAACTAATCAAACTGATCACATGGACCACAGCCTTGTCTAACTCAATGAAACCATGAGCTAACGAGTGTAGGCCCACCAATGATGGACGGGACATTGTGGAGTGTTCTGACAAAATGTGGTCCACTGCAGAAGGGAATGGCAAACCACTTCAGTATTCTTGCCTTGATAACCCCATGAACAGTATGAAAATTCTATTGGTTGGGCTCAAAGACCAAGAGAATACCTCCTCTACTTAGAATACTTGGACTTTATTGTGAATATAGTTATAGCTATGGCTTTTCCAGTAGTCATGTATGGATGTGAGAGTTGTACTATAAAGAAAGCTGAGTACTGAAGAATTGATGCTTTTGAACTGTTGTGTTGGAGAAGACTCTTAAGAGTCCCTTGGACTACAAAAAGATCCAACCAGTCCATCCTAAAGAAAATCAGTCCTGAATATTCATTGGAAGGACTGATGCTGAAGCTGAAACTCTAGCACTTTGGCCACCTAATGTGAAGAACTAACTCATTGGAAAAGACCTTGATTCTAGGAAAGACTGAAGGCAGGAGGAGAAGGGGACGACAGAGGATGATATGGTTGGGTGGCATCACCAATTCGATGGATGTGAGTTCGAGTAGGCTCCGGGTGTTTGTGATGGACAGGGAAGCCTGGTGTGCTGCAGTCCATGAGGTCGCAAAGAGTCGGACATGATTGAGCAACTGAGCTGACTGACTGATAAACATTCTTGAGTGTAAACCAGTCTACATTCAGTTAACCACACAAATAGTTGGTCTCAACATAAAATATATGAATAAAGTTAGAAAGGGGTGTCATATGCCAGTATACTAACTTACCCAGCTTCATCATCCTGTGCATTCAAATCAGCACATGTTTCCCAGGCTACACAGGTAATTCTGAGTACTGAGTCAGCCTTCTTATCAGGCCACCTCACTGTACCTTCACCACTCAAGTCCCTGGCGAAACTGCCACACCTTTGGTCATCATCTCTGCCCCCACAGAGGCTGGCCTCTCCTCTGTCACCCCATTTCAGTCATTAACCAAGTGCTTTTCCCCTAATGGTCTCCAGAGCAAAGCTGAGGCAAAGCCCACTTTTTAAGAACGCTTTTACTAAATGTGTAGGGTTAAAGAAATGAAACTAGCATGGCAAGATCCTGTTTACAATTATCAGTATATTTACTTTCCCCAGAGCCAACAGGCCCAGAGTCTGTAAAGTCTTAACCTCTTTACTAACTTCCAATCCATCCACTCACAGCATTCCTTAAGAGCTCCAAGATGGGCTGCCTTGAGCTTCTGGCTTGCTTCCGCAGCCTCCTAGAAAGTTCCACCCCTCTGTCTTCCTTGGTTAACTCTAAGCTAATCTTTGCCTTGTCCTGAGTCTCATCTTCTCCAGGAACACACTGTGATGAGCTAGCTTCTTGCTCCACAGAGGGCACTGCCTTTTTTTACATTCACTCTCAGTATCCTTTTATTTATATTTAATAGGTATAGCCTTATTTCTCATGCTTAAAAAGCAACTATTACCCTCAAAGGATTGAAAGCAGAATTCTAAAGAGATACTTGTACACCCAAGTTCATAGCAGAGCTATTCACAACAAACAAAAGGGGGAAGCAAACTCAGTACCCATTGACAGATGAACAAATAAACTAGATGTGGCATAAACATACACTGGAATATTATTCAGTCTTAAACAAGAATGAAATTGTGACACACAAATAGAGTTGAACCTGGAGGACATTATTGGAATTTTAATGTCAGTCACAAAAAGACAAATATGGTGATTGTTCTTACATGAGATATGTATAGTAGTCACGCTTATAGAGATGGAAAGTAGAATGGTAGTTTCCAGGGCCTGAGGGAGGAGGAATGGGGAGTTATTGTTTAATGGATACAGAGTATCAGTATGGAGATGAGAAACTTCTGGAATGGAAGATGGTGGTGGCTGCACAATGGTGTGAATGTACTTAATACTACCACCTCACACACTTAGAATCGGTAAGATGGTAAATTTCTGCTATGCGTTTTTGAGACACAATCAATTAATTTAAAAATAGCTGAAAAAACTATTTGTTCAGTACTTGTCTCCACCTGTAGTCTGTAAGCTGGGTGAGGGCAGAGACTGTATCTGTCCTTTCAATTAGATTCCTATAGCTTGAACATAGTAGTCACTCCATATATATACATATATATTTAATAAATCAATGAGTAAATGGAAGGAGCAGATCATCCCACTTTTACAGGGACACCAAATGTGCCTGTGTCTCAAAGTCCACACCCCCTAGTAAGACCCCCAATCCCAGGCAGGAAAAATGTCCACTTTACCACGCAAGCTCCATTATTCAAGTTACAATTAATTTCCTGCCCCAACATCTGTCTCCATCCAGGATGCAGGATGATAAATATACCCCCTTCCCTGGCCTCTCCAGGAAATCTCTCAAGAAGTGTGGTCTCATTCTCTGGACAGAGATGAACAGTCTTAACAGAATATATCACATCAGTACATTTTCCCAAATATTAGCCATTCTGTATGAAACAATCCTACAGTTAGGACAAAAAGTTCCAACAGGGATACTGTGATGAACTTCTGTACAATGAGTGGTGAAGAGTGTATTAGTAAGACATTTCTTCAATCTTCCTTGTCAGTCCTTATCTCCTATCAGTAACTTCTCAAGCCAAAATACCTATGACACAGAACATGCCACAGGTTTTAGCACAGAGTACTTGAAACTTAGAGCCAAAAATATTTCTGTTCCTCATTTCCTCTCCTCTAAAAACTTTTAGAACATGAAAAATATATATATATATAGCTCTGTCACAGCCATATACCACAATTCATATAACCAAAAAGACACTTATTTTCTAACACTCTTTTGTTCAGATTAATGACACTTCTGAAATTTGCCTCAGAACTTGCTTAAAAATTGATAACCAAATGGCATATTCCAACTGATCCTTCTAGAACAAAGGGACAGTCTTCCCTCAAGCAACACTTGAGTTTTCTATTTTAATTAGGTATAAAATAGATTGCATGATTAAAAAGTAGGTTTTGCAATTTTTACTCATCCTGGTTGCAAAAATCTTTGGGATTGATTTTTAACCAGGATATTCACTACTAAAACCTAGTTAAGGATACATGCTCACTTGTCAAATTCTACCCTTTTAAATATCCATTCAGTTCTTATAGAAAGTATCAGCTTCATATCAGTTTCTTTATTAAAGTATTTCTTTCATATCTGTCTCCAATATTTAGTAATACCTCTTTCGAGCATGAATTTTTATAGCAAAAGGCGTCAGCAACAAGGTACAGGAAATTATCAACCTCATGTCAGAGCTTATGGTGAATTTTTGAAAATCCATATCTTGAATCTATAAACCTGGAAGTTTTCTAGTTTTATTTCCTCCTCCAAATGAAGCACACTTATTGTCTTGCTGTAGACATAAAACCTAAGAGACAAACTCATCTCTTATTCCAAGAGCACTCCTGGACTCTGAGTTCCCTCTGAATCATACTCTGAGGTCATTCTTACAAGAGCGGCCCACAATCCTTGTCCATTCACCATCGTCACACATCACACCATCCTGCAGAAATTTCATCTTGTGCAAATGAAGATCCCCTGGACATTAGAAGCCACTAAAATATAAACTACATACCCTGCAACTTTAAAAAAAACTGCAGGTAGATGGCATTACCTGTGGCCTGATGATGCCTCTTGCTGTTTCTTTCCCACACTGTAGTTTGCATGTGGGAAGGGTATCAACAGCAATGCCGGAATTGCAAGCAAAATCAAGCTTTGAGAGCTGCTCCTTTATAGCAGGCATCCCAAGAACGCAGAGGACTACTCAGGGAGGTGCTGTGGTGCAGGAGTTAAACACAGGTGCTGCTCTGGAACCAGTCAGGTTCCTTCCCAACTTCTTCCACGCACCAGGCACACTACCCCGAGCAAGCTATTTAATATCTTTGTGCATCAATCTTATCATCTGTAAACTGGAGATGATAGTGTCCTCATGTCAGAGAATTGCTATGAAAGCAAAATGAATGGCAGATATAAAATACTCAAGAGTATTACCTACACATACTAAGCAGTAAAAAATAGCTCATTTTATGATAGATAGCTCAATAGATGCTACTGTTGCTGCTAAGTTGCTTCAGTCGTGTCCAACTCTGTGTGACCCCATAGACGGAGCCCACCAGGCTCCCCCATCCCTGGGATTCTCCACTGGAGTGGGTTGCCATTTCCTTCTCCAGTGCATGGAAGTGAAAAGTGAAAGTGAAGTCGCTCAGTCATATCTGACTCTTAGTGACCCATTGAAGCCTACCAGGCCCCTCTGTCCATGGTATTTTCCAGGCAAAAGAGTACTGGAGTGAGGTGCCATTGCCTTCTCCCAGCTCAATAGATGAGTTAACAATAAATCTTCATTCATACCATTCTTTACCTTCTCCTTATTTCTAACTCCCAACGTTTTCAAAGATTTTGGTTTAATCCTAATCCTTTAAATTACACCTCACTGCTCCTTCCTCTCCTTAGTTTGCCACTGGAAAATAAAGCTGTAAGCTGCTGGCCCATTTGGGAGCCAAAGAGAATTCAAGAGGAGCAAGTCAAGTGAGGGCTTGCTCATGAGTGGGAAGGCCATTCTCTCACTGGTTTCCTCTGCTGAAGAAAAAAAAGTGCACTTCTAACAATTTTCTGAACAATGAAGGGGGGAAAAGGATTCATTCAATATTGAAGTGTTTTATTTTACCTATCAAGAATAAAGATTCCTGAAGCTCGCTTCTTGTCAGTGCAGATAACCCATGCATGCATATGTGTGACCCTCAGCCCTCAGGTAGCTAGCAAATTGATCTACTTCTAGTTGACCTAAAGTCAATGAACAAAAGACTCTGGACCTTTTTTTCTATCTAACACAACTCTACCTCACTTAGTTTTAATTGGGGATCATGGAATGGGGCATAAATAGGAAGCAGAAGTTGGGACCCCTTAAAGCTTACTCCTTTTTCAATGAACTAAAGAGGCATTGAAAGGTAAATATGTCCAGTAGTCTCATCAAATTAGAATCTATGTTAAAACCACCATCAACATTATGAATGGCAATGAAGCTCCATCTAGGGTTAAAGAAGCCGTACGTCTCCATGAGGCAAAGTTTCATTTTGCTCTACCATCTTTCTCCAAAAACAGTCTTAGTAATGGAACATAGGGTGATATATGTAGATATAAGGACACACAAATCACTTAGTCATTTTCCCATAGTGGACACTAACCTGAGCAGGTGAGATGGTCCAAGCAGGGCTGAAGTGAAGATGGCTCAGCTGTAGCCATTTGCCCTATGAAGTGTGCTGGCAAGACCTTTGTACAGTCTTCTGTATCAACACGTACCTCCTATAAATTAGGTCTTTGGGATTACCATATATACACACTGCTGTTACTGCTACTGCTAAGTCCCTTCAGTCATGTCCGACTCTGTGCAACCCCATAGACGGCAGCCCACCAGGCTCCCTCGTCCCTGGGATTCTCCAGGCAAGAACACTGGAGTGGGTTGCCATTTCCTTCTCCAATGCATGAAAGTGAAGAGTGAAAGTGAAGTTGTTCAGTTGTGTCCAACTCTTCACAACTGCATGGACTGCAGCTTACCAGGCTCCTCTGTCCATGGATTTTCTAGGCAAGAATACTGGAGTGAGTTTCCATTGCCTTCTCCATATATATACACACTACTATATATAAAACAGATAATAATGACCTACTGTTTAACAGGGAAGTATACTCAAAACCTTTTAATAACTTAAAATGGAAAAGAACATGAAAAAGAATATATATACATATGTGTGTGTGTATATATGTATATGAAGAAGGAAATGGCAACCCACTCTGGTATTCTTGCCTAGAAAATCCCATGGACAGAGGAGTCTGGTGGGCTACATATAGTCCATGGGGTCACAAAAAGTTGGACACAACTTAGCAACTAAACAGCAACAAATATGTATATATATGTATATATATATATATATATATATATACACACATACACACACACATATGTATACGTATAACTGAACCACTTCTGTACACTTGAAATTAACACAACCTAGCAAAATAACTATACTTCAATTAAAAAAAAACACACATATCTCCTATAGGTAACTGCCTAAGCATGCTATGTGGTGAGGCAGGGAGAGTTTCATATAAACAGGCTGTTTCATCATGAGCATCTCATTCTACTGGTCCCAGAAGCTGTGCCTTGGGCTTAAGGTGCTGCTAATCACTAGCTACTAGCCATTCTCCTCTCTGCTCCTCTGCTCAAGCCCTAGAACATGAAAAGTATACAGGTTTGGAGTGGCGTTGAGGATGGTGGCAAGTGGAGAGCATATCTGATTGTCTTTTAAGTCATTCTAAGAGCTTTTCTGGGAAAAGAGAAGTCTACAGACATAAGCCTGCAATAATGGACTGATATGGGAGAAAAGCGTGTAATGGATTGCTAGGTACATTGAGCAGTGTAGATTTCTGCATAATGCTCACTGCCTTCAGGTCTCTGCTTCCCACTCACTTGGTCATTGTGCTCTGTCTTCTTATCACCATCCGACATAAGCATGCATTCTCTTAATTACCTGGATCCTCCAGCCAGAACATAAGCCCCATGAAACATTATCCCCAGCACCTAAGACCATATCTAGAACATAGTAGGCACTCAGTAAATAATTGCTAAGTTAATGAGCAAGCCTGTTGCGGCCATCAATAGTTTTAGCACTAGACTCCTGGAGACAGAGAAGGATGTGACATCAACTTTGGAATATACTAATCTCACTTCACAGATGAGGAAACTGAGACTCAGACAGGTCTTGATTTGCTTTAAATCTTGTCAACTCAGAAGATCAGAGCAAGGCTCAATGGACCACTGACCAACCTGTCCTCCGTGCACATAGACAGTTTTGCTATAAACATGTGACCCATGACAGAGCAGAAGGAACTGGAAGGGAATTTCCTGGGCACTCCTGAGACATGACCCAATTGGAAAATGAGCCCTGAGAGTCTTGATTTGCTTTAAATCTTGTCAACTCAGAAGATCAGAGCAAGGCTCAATGGACCACTGACCAACCTGTCCTCCGTGCACATAGACAGTTTTGCTATAAACATGTGACCCATGACAGAGCAGAAGGAACTGGAAGGGAATTTCCTGGGCACTCCTGAGACATGACCCAATTGGAAAAGTGAGCCCTGAGTCCTGAGAAACAGAATAGATGAGCATGAACAGGAGCCAGCCTGTCCCAGCCAAACAGGCAGCACAATGGACATGGCAATGCAATAAAACAGATGACTTCCCAGATGCAGCAGCTGCTGTAGCCATACAAAGTGTAGCCTGGTGAAGATCACAGTGAGTGAGTGTCATATCACAAAAAGGAGGAACAGGAAAGCAAATAGATGCATGCATGCTAAGTCACTTCAGTCATGTCTGACTCTTTGCAACCCCATGGACTGCAACCTACCAGGCTCCTGTGTCAATGGATTCTCCAGACAAAAGGAGTGGGTTGCCATGTGCCCTCCTCCAGGGGGTCTTCCTGACCCAGGGGTTGAACCTGAGCCTTCTGCGGCTCCTGCACTGCAGGCAGAATCTTTACCACTGAGCCACCAGGGAAGCCCTAAAATAGATGCATATACATTTTTCAAATTTTAGCTTATTCTTTGAATTTTCCACAACTAGAAGGTGGTTGTTGTTGTTCAGTCACTAAGTTGTGTCTGACTGTCTGTGACCCCATGGAGTGCAGCACACCAGGCTCCTCTGTCCTCCACTGTCTCCGGAGTTTGCTCAAATTCATGTCCATTGAGTCAGTGATACTATCTAACTGTCTCGTCATGTGCTTCACCTTCTCCTTTGCCTTCAATTAGAAGGTAGGCAACATGAAAACAGGGTCTTTTCTCTCTCATTTAATAAATAGTTATTACATATATAAAGAGATGAATGAATGAATTATAAGCATTTCTCAGGTGATAGACATAATGCTCAACACAAAGGATGGTTCCTATTCTAGATGCTCAATATTCCAGAGACTTAAAGTAAGTCCCAAATTACCACACAATGTGTCTCCTACTAGACTAGAACCATGAAAGGATCCCAGAGGAAGCTGGACTTTGGGGATTTAGGAGGTTTCAAGAAATGTTTTGGGTAGAATTAGATGATTAATTGGGCAGTGTAAAAGTAGAAATGAATCAGGAATAGAAGATGAGGAATTAAGAGAATAATCTATGCTAATACCCAGAAGCAAGAGAGGTGGGAGAAACCCCAAGAAGCGCCATATCATCTAGAAATAGCACAAGTTTTTAAATTAGACCCAAGTTCAAACTCTGACTCTGCTTTTTATCATCTGAATATTGGAAAAATTACTCAAGGCATCTGACCTTAGGTTGTAAACATCTCTAATGTAGGGGAAATACTGTCAACATTTCAGATCAATGCAAGGATTCCATGAAAAGGTGCTTTCTGTAGAGGATCAGGCACATAGTCAATTCTTGGATGTGCTGTCTGTCATTATGGTGCAGAGAAAAAGGAGAAGTGGCACTGGTGATAAAGATTCTGTCTGGCAATGCAGGAGATGTCAGAAACACAGGTTGGATCCCTGGGTTGGGAAGATCCCCTGAAAAAGGAAATTGCAGCCCATTCCCATATTCTTGCCTAGAAAAATCCCATGGACAGAGGAGCCTGGTGGGCTAGAGTCCATGGGGTTACAAAGAATCAGACACAACTGAGGACACATGCATGATGTATGATCCATTACTGTGTAGGGGATGGGTCAAAGGTGACCGGAAATGGCAAGACACAGCCAACTCATTGGTGGCTGCAGGCGACACACAAATTCTTACTTTGGCTAGGAGATATAAGAGGGAGATTCAGGGTTTAAGAAATAGAGTGATATGATCAGATCTGTCCTTCACCTGGATCACTGTGAGAGTGATTACAAGCATGGATGAACTTGGGGTGACAAGAGGGCTGGCAGGGAGATCATGGAGTGGTCACTGCAATAATCCAGACAGTAAATAAATGTCTGGACTAAGGAAGAATTAATGGAGATAGAAAGGATGGGATGGCAATATGGAGTGTAAGAACAAGATTCCTAGAAATAATTATCCATGGCTTCTATGGAAAGAATAAAGGCCCAGAGAGTGCTTGTGAGTGTGGTCTTCAGACCAGGGCCAAATCTGAATTGTTACCAGCTGGCAATGTAACAAGTGCAGAATCAAGAGTAAGAGTTTAAGAAGTTTCACAGCAAGACATTTTTATTTAATCTTATTAAAGTATCAATCTGCAACAGTCTTCATTCTTAGAAGATTTGCAAACCACTGGTCTACAGTGATGTTGTCCAATGAAAATATAATAAAGTCATGTATATAAGTGGAATTCATGTTAATATATTTTATTTGACAATACATGGAATCAACATGAAAATGTCCATGATGTTTTTGCATTCCTTTCTTCAAAACCTGATGCATATTTTATAATTATATCTGAATCTGGATTAGCTACGTTTTAAGCACTTGATAGCCTGAATGCCCAGTGACTACCTATTAAACAGCCCACATGTAGAATGTCTGTCAGTTACTGGTGTAAGTGATTGAGTAGACGGTCATGCATTAACCACATCTTGGAGAAGGAGTAGTCTTAGGGGGAAATGCTCCTAATTTTATGGCAGATAGATTTCTCCTAAGCATGTATAGCCTCTTGCCCCATGTCTTTAAGCCTCCCCTGGAGAAGTGGAAGAATTTTCTGTGAGTAACTTTGGGGAAACAAACTGGGCATTCCAGCTCAGCAACTCTATTCTTTTCCTTTAGGAGCCAGACCGACCAGAGAAAGAACAGAGCTTTGTTTCTCGTCTCAGGGACCCCCTCCACATAAGGGGGCCTGCGTGGCCTAGCACTGCCCTGATCCAGAGCACAGGGTTAGGCCCTAGTTCTGAGGTTATGCTGTAAGCTCCTTTGATGCTCACAATAAGCCATGTCCTTCAAATTAGCCTCTATCATTAATAGTAAGGGTAATACTCAGCCTTCAGCTTTGTCTATAGCAGCAGAGATTGGTTCCAGGGACAGATGTGGGTGGAGAGGTTCTCAGCAAAGTTATATATCTCATGAGGGGATTTGGAGGTGCAGCCAGTGATGGCTTGACCTTGAATTAAACAGTGACTGGCCTGAACACACACATGTGGGCCATTCAGGGCCTCAGAAGATGCTAGCAGGTGACAGAGTCCTTGGTAAGCAAGCACAGCTGAGGCAATGACTCAATGTTTAGGGAAAACAGAGCCTTTCCTTACGCTGTTGTTACAGACTTCAGGGAGTTTACAACACTTGCTGCTTTTAAACTTCAAAAGACTTGAGTTCAGCATGTACTTTAGAGAACTATGAAGGCTTTAGGTTTAAATTATTAATGTCAGCCCTAGCAAGTATACCAGCTGCCCCATTCTGTATCCTTAAAAAGGGAGTGATGGAGTAACTCATCTTGGATTTAGGAGATTTGCTTCCAAACTCAAGAATGAGCCACTCCCAAGTGATCTCACGTTGGTTCATGATTACTTGAGGACATATGAGGGAATTCATTCATTACCCTCCAGCAACTGCATAGTTACATTGTCTTAAGACTGTATAACATCTGAAAGTAAGAGAATGCAGTTGCCTTGTCAATAGATACATTCCACACTCACATTGCTCAGTTCAGGACTGAGTAAGTAGGTCTACACAATTCTGGGGTTCAGTTAGTAGGACCATTCATCACACAAAATAGTGCCTTCCCAGTTAAAGTCTGTAAGCCATTACGGTAATATTCTGGCTTACAGCTAACTACTTCATATTTTACATGTTCAACATAAAGATCTGACAAAAATAATAAGTTCCATTTGGGAGATATTTTTTAAATGTCAAGGAGATAGTGAGGCATCCTGTAGGCATTTGACTAAGTTGTGTAAAGATATTAAAGTGAATTTGGGTAGAGTCAAATGTGTGGAAGCAACCAGCACAGGTGCAGATGGTGTTTGAAACATAGGTGAACAAGAGGTCATGGAGGAAGCTTTTAAGGTGAGAGAGGAAACCAAGAGCTAAACTCCAAAGAACAAAAGCATTTGAGAAATGGACAGAGAAAAGAAAGAAACCAAGGACGTGCCAGTAGAAAACAAGAGGGTATTATTTCTATTGAGAAAAATGGAAAGAATGTTTGAAGAGGGAGAAATGGCCAACATTGTGACTCATATTTACAAATGTTTTCATTCAACAAATATTTATTAAGTATCTGGTAAGCAAAGAGACTATTCTAAGTACTGAGAATTTAACAGTGAGTAAGACAGATAAGGCAATGGCACCCCACTCCAGTACTCTTGCCTGGAAAATCCCGTGGATGAAGGAGCCTGGTAGGCTGCAGTCCATGGGGTCGCTAAGAGTCAGACACGACTGAGTGACTTCACTTTCACTTTTCACTTTAATGCATTGAAGTAGGAAATGGCAACCCACTCCAGTACTCTTGCCTGGAGAATCCCAGGGACAGCGGAGCCTGGTGGACACGACTGAAGCAACTTAGCAGCAGCAGAAGAAGACAGATAAAATGTTTCCTCTTGTGAAGTTTGTGATCTAGGGAAAACTGACACAGATTAAGTAAGATGAGGAAGGAATGAGATCGTCCATTGGGTTTGGCTATCAGGTGGTCAACAGAGATTTCAGCAAGGGAAGTGCAATGGCATAGACAAGTAAAAGCAGACAGATGCAGGTTCAGGCAAGTGTGGAAACTGGGATTGCAATAAAACAAGACTGTACAGAGTGGTTATTGAGAATATTTGAGTGGTAGGAGAGGAAAAATTCAGTCAAGAGAGAAGCTAAAGACCCAGGAGAAAAGATGAAAACTTGCAGAAAAAACCTTATTAGCATATGCTTGGGTAAATATAGTCTACAGTGGTACAAAGTCTACTCTGAGTAATAGTAGTAAGAAGATTCAGTTTGTCAGACACTCTAAGTGCCTTATTCTATCATAAGCACTCTGCTAGATACAAGAGGATAAGCCTTGATCTTAAGGCTGTCTCAGTCCAGTACATTAACTCTACAAGAATAATTAGCATGATCATTTCTTGTATTGAATGTGATACTGTTCCAAGCCCTTACAGGGAATATTGCATTAATTGACCTAGCAAACCATGCAAGAAGGTTGATTATTGTTCCCCCTGTGACAGATGATGCCACAAAGGGACAGAAAGGTGAAGTACCTAGCCCAAGAGACAGGCTGGTAAATGATGGAGCCAGGAATCGAAACAAGACAATTCAAGTTTGGGGTCCAAGATCTTATCAACAGAAATTAATCTTAACTACTTTTGTTTATCCCCATGTGATATGTACACTGAAATGTCTCTTTTCAGGTTTTAGGTGGTTACTTGTCAACGTCTATGAGCCTCAGAGTCAAGCCTCTGGTGTATCAGCAGAAGGTTAGTTCAGATGTAAGTTCTCTCCAAATGGATGGTCTATAGATTCAATGCATTCCAGTCAAAATACCAACAAGTATTTTTGTAGGAATCAACTAGCTAATTCTAAAATGTGTGTGGAAATGTAAAGTTTTGGGATAATAAAAAGTTATTTTTTAAATGAAAAAAAAAAAGGATGTTTGTCTTACTTTAGCAGAGCAGAGTGACAAACAAATCAACTGCTTGGGGAAGATTAACACATGGCCTGCTGTGGATTATTGTTTGGCCTGAAAGGCTGGCGCCTGGCAAGCTCCTCTCTGCTTTTGGAAACTTTGATAGTCGTGGGAGGTTTTAGTTATTCATTAGGAGAGGAAGACTCTCAAGACCTTCCAAACATTGTCTGTGACTCTACCTGATTCAACCCAGATGAAATCAGTTTAACAGAGAGAAAGGGGCTCTGCTGCTGCTGCTAAGTCACTTCGGTTGTGTCTGACTCTGTGCAACCCCAGGGACAGCAGCCCATCAGGCTCCACTGTCCCTGGGATTCTCCAGGCAAGAACACTGGAGTGGGTTGCCATTTCCTTCTCCAGAAAGGGGTTCTACACCACAGGAAATATATGGAAAAGGAAAAAATGGAGTGGAAGGTTTTAAGGGTGTTTTATTCTCCAGAAATCATCAAGTATAGGAAGAAACTGTGAAAAAAAAAGTCCTAGAGGACACAAAAAATTACAAGTCAAGAAACATACCAAATGCCTAGATGGACAAGTTGAAAAGCAATAATAATAATATATTCCATTAAGGCAATGCCAATAAATCACATTAGAACTTTTTGAAAA